>JACDRP010000483.1:0-42746 GCA_013841185.1 Hycleus phaleratus | reverse complement strand
AAGGATATTGAATTCTTAGAAAGCCATGTAAAATAAAGAAAATACTTCTGATGACTCTTTTGTTCACTCTTGTAGATCAATATACTCTTAAAATATATAGAAATAACGGCCTCAGAAGGTCCAAGAGTGCCTCTTTAATCAATAAAAAAGGACATTAAATTCTGAAAAAACAGTGTAAAATGTTTCTTTAGATCAGCCACTAAAATTGCTAAATTCATCAAATGTAAAACAAAATTGTTGGGCTTAGAATGACCTAAAAATTTCTTTTTGAATCAGTTAATGGATTTTTGGAAAGCGTGGGAGTTTACGGGATTGCAATGCTAAAATTTGCTTTTAATAATTATTTTGTTCAAACATATTTAAAAACATCTTTCGTATTAACAAGAGTCAGTGAATTCTTTAACCAGATAAATTATTAGCCTCAGAATGCAAAAGAATCTGTAATACATTTTTATAATGTTAAAGTATTGTTAAGCTCAAAATGACCCTTTATTCATTTTGGTCAATATATTATTAAGAATGATGGCAATAATGAGCTCAGAATGTCCAAAAATGCTTGAGCTGAGAAAATTCAATGCAAAATAATCAAAAAACATAAAGAAAGACTCAGTAACTTTATTTTGAAACAAACAACGCCACTTATTCCTTGTAAGTTTCGCAAAAATTTACTCTTCATCAGTTTAAATTTTGAACTGATCAAAAACCAAAAAAATAAACATATACAGAGTTGGCTGTGTTGCGATTTTAGAGAGTCGTAACTTTATATTTTACTAAATTTTAACAATTGTTGTCAGGCACACCTGTATGGCAAAATGAGGTGTAATTCCAAATTTCATTGTTGATTCTACAAAGTCATTCAATAATTAAGTAAATGTTAATTAGTTTAATGAATTAATCATAGGTTTTTGTTTATTTATTTCTATCTTTTGCGTTATTTCAATAATAAACATATTTTTTTAGGTTTCCTTTAGAATTTTAATTGTTTCTATGCCACTAAAACCGGTCTCATTTATAACATTGTAGTCACAAAAATTTTTCCATAACTTCCTCACTTTAAGATTTCAAAAACATTCAAAGGACTTGAAACAACACAACAAATTATTATTATTATTTTTAATTTTTGCTCGTTTACATTGTATACAATTACGACCTATTTCTGACTTTGCATTGGAAACCATGACGCATTTTCGAAAAAACAACCGTCACCACTTCAATATCTTCAATATTTTTGTATTTCGATTGAAACTCGAAATTCCTCAGTAAATTCGCCATTGCCATCTTCAAAAGCAACATTCCATACTTCAATCCAATACAATTCCTAGGTCCTGACAGGAACGGCAAAAACGTGTACGGATTCCTTTTGGCGCACTCCTCGGGCAAAAACCTGTCCGGATTAAATTTCAACGGGTCGGGCCAAAAACGCTTATCGCGGTGTACTTTGAAGACTAACGCACCAATACCGGTGCCGGGTGGCAAGACTAAATTGCCTAAAATTCAGCAGAATTTCAATCAAATTTGGGGAAGAACAGTGCCGAAATTTTCGCCAAGTACCTAATTTGACATAATTTCGTGTTTGGCGTGCTATTTGCGGTACCAACGGAAATAAGCGCATGACTTCGTTGAAAACACGCTCGAGATACTTCAAATCAGTCAAATGATTCAATGTGATCGGATTGTCACGGCCACAAACTTCGAGGACTTCCTCAAGGGCGGTTTTTTGGACTTCTGGGTACATGCCCAAGATGACCGCAGTGAAGCTTAGCGTTAAAGCTGTAGTATCTGTCGCCTATTCTTAGTATAAACAGAGCTTTAATCGCTTCGTTTATAACAATAGTTAGATAGTTACCCCAATTAGGATTGTTATAATTTCATCTTGTACCTCTTCAATTGTTAATTGTTGTTGTTTAAGAAGATCCAACATTAATTCAACTAAGATTTTTCGCCTATTTTGACCATTTGGACAAGGTGGGGAGTTTTCAAATTTACCCATCGACATTTCCAAAACTTTTAGACAAAATTGACGAATTTCTTGAACTGACTTGTAATACTCCTTAGATTCTTGGAAAAAACTAAATAACCATTCATTATTGTACCAAGGGATGAACATACGTCTCCAAGCCCATTTATTACCCCTAAACCAACCAAGAAAACAAATTTCACCTAAACTCACCGTTTAAGGAAGACTTACCGTTGCACAATTGTGCCCCAGTGGAGTTTCCGGTTGAGCTCCTCCACATCAACTCCCATAAAATTGGCTAAAATATCAAAAAAATTAAAAAAAATTGCCGACCAAAGTTGGGCAAAATTTTTGCTCACCACAATAAGTTAGAACAACATAATTGTACATGAAATAGGAGATATCTCGATCTTTATCACCAAATTCGTTGTGTAATTGGTCGACTAAACGACAACTGTTTTTGTATAAATCATCAGTGAATGTTTCCAAAACCGATTTACTAAACGATGGTGATAATAATTTACGATGTCTACGCCAAAGTTCAGCTAACAAAAAGAAAAACAAGAAAAAAAGTAGGTTAATAAAATGAGTAAATTACAGAGTCTTCCAGATGAGAATGTTTTTTACTCACTTAAATGAACTATTTTGAGTATTAACTAAAATAATAAGGAATTATTCAGCAATATTTCAAATCCATATTTGCATGAATATTGAGTATATTCGAGGTAGTTCATTTGTAATTTGTAGTTCATTGGTAGCTTTTAATTATTTGTAGTGTACAGAATGTTCTTTAGAGACATTCTAACTCAATCATATTGAAAACTCATTATTTAGATGAATACTACCTTTTTCATTGACTTGTCAATTATTATTGAAATGACAGTAGTAGTTTATTTGCAAATGTGCAATGGATTTTTTTGTAAAGTAGTTCATTCGTTCAAACAAAAGAAAAATAATAAAATCGTTGCCAACTCAAACTATTGTGTGATTAAGAAATACGGCAAATGAATTGCCTCCGTGGGAACGCTACTTTATTCCCAAAGTAGGTCATCTATTGATTTATAACGTCTTATGAACTGAAGATTATTATCAATATCACACAATACTGTAATGACAGTAATAGTTCATTTGCAATGTACAATAAATTTCATCATCTACTCAAGGGATATGACGAGTAAGTCGCATCAGTGTGGACGCTACTTTATTTCTAACAATTCTAAAGTAGTTCATTTTATAAACTAACTACTATTGTCAATAGAACCTTTTTTCCAATGACAGTAGTAGTTCATTTTTTTAGATAAAATGAAAGAAGTTTAATAATACATTATTGTAATGACAGGAGTAGTTCATTTGCAAAAATGCAAATTTCATCGCCTACTAAACAATTGAACAATTGACAATCGCTCTAGTGTGAGCACTACTTAATTCATTATTGATTTTACAAAGAAACAAAATACATACTTTTTGAACGGATCAAACCATTGCCAACTATCGGTTCTAATTTATCATAAACCATATCAAATTTATCAATACAATCCGGATGTGTTAAAATAATTTCAATATCTTTCGGGTCTTGTGTTACAAACAGATAACGTGATCCGATCCATAATGATATTCGATCGGTACTATAATACAACATACTACTACCAAATGCTTCAAAGGCACCTAGAAAACAACGTACCATGAGTGTTTCATTGCATAGTTGGCTATGTTTTTAATTAGATAAACGTAGTGTCGTAGCTTGATTCATAATAAATTTGACATTTGTTAAGGTAAAAGAAAAATTAAAACATAGCCAACTACAATGTTTATTTTAAGCAGTACCAACTTTTGAAAAATTGGGGAAAAATTACCTTTTCGTGCTGAAATTAAATAATTGACACTACCAACAAATGGTAAACTCCAAGGTCCTGGTACTTTCCATGATACTTTATAAAAAGGCCATTTCGTGTAAAAATGGTACACTAGTGATAAGATTATTGTTAAAATGGTCAATTCCAATAACATCGCCATTAATATTTTTATTACTGTTAGTAACAAATAAGAGGCTATTATCAATCAAAAATCAAGTTAACAAAGAAAAACGTGTTAACGGATGTTGGGTTTATATAAAAACAAAAATTGGAAGTGTTAATAAGCGAAAAGGAAAAAACAATCGCCATTCAAATTTGAATATTGTGAATAAATCGGTTGGCCAAGGTGAATTTAGATTAATTCAAAATATAATTACATTGTATATCTAAGACTTTATAACCAATTCCGTGCCGTATCTATAATTGCATATAAGTACAGTCTCACAAGTGACTCAATAGGCTGTTTTTGGTTACGTACCGTCGTAACTTAATTCGGACACTTGTAAATACATTAACAGATATCAAAACTAAATCACCGCCAACTGCGAGATGAACTACCTTTGTACATTGTACAGTCGGCTGTGCTCTATTAGATTTTCTTATCTCGCGATTGGTTATTTTCAGCCACGGAATGTCAAATTAAGTAGAGTATGAACTAATCTACGAGCTGAAATTTAGTTGCATATTCCATACAGTTTCACGTCACTGTAATTTAATATAAAATAGGGACATTGCATTAATTAAGGCCGACCAATTCCAGTTGCAGTATACCGGTTTATTTTTGTATTCCATTTTACAATTGGCTGTAACTTTAGTTATGTGATGTTGTAGCTTTGTTCAGACACTAACAAATGTCGAATTTAGTAAAATGTGAACCAACCTACGACTACCAAAATAGGGGCATTGCCAACTTGTTGTACAACCCGTAGTTTCACGAGCCGCCACTGTGACTCAGTGTAAAACTATAGTTGCAATAGTATTCTCTAAATCTTTGACGATTCGTTACTATGACAACATTGCAGACTGTCTTATTCTTGTCTCTTTTCAATTATACAAATGACGGAATTGTAAAGAGTGAGAAACAAGATCTGTTTAAAGAGACTGTAGATCTGTAGCGTTGTCATGGAAATTGATCTCTTAAAAAGTTGAAGAATACGACTGTTTATATTTCATCTCGTTGTTGTAGCTTTATTCAGCCATTAGTAAATTGTGAATTAATCTACGACTCTACTAAAACCAAGACACCGCCAACTATAAGATGAAATACTGTTGTTCATGTCAAAAATAGAAAAGCCGACAATTTCCCTATAGATGTAGTATAGTTGGTTATTCTTGTATTTCACCTTGCAGTTGACTGTGTCTTCAGTTATGTAGTGTTGCCGCGTTGACACTTATAACTGTCAAATTTAATAAAGTATGAACTAATCTGCGACACTATTAAAACCAAAACATAGTCATAACGGATAGCTTTACGAGTCGCTACTGTAATTGATATAAAACCAAAAACATTACATTAGTTAAGCTGACAATGTCTTTATTGTTTCAGTATAATTTTTTAATTTTTAATTTCTACTTGTAGTTGGCTATCCTTGTTTATGTAGCGTTGTAGCTTCATTCAGACACTAATAAATGTCAAATTTAATCGAATATGAACCAATCTACGACATTACAAAAACTAAGATTACCTAGTCTACGAGATGTGACACCGTATAGTCTAACGAGCCGCTACTGAAATATCAAATTTAATAAATATGGATTAATCTACGACACTATTAAAACAACACAGCCAATTTATTGTACGATTCGTATAGTTTCACGAGCCGCCACTGTGTTTTAATGTAAAGCACACAGATTATATTAGCTAAGCCGACAATTTCCATGTAGTTGCAATATAATTTGTGTATCTTTCTAAATTTGAAGAAATTTTAACCTTCTGTTATTTACATACAGTAAAATTAAAAAAAAAAACAAATTTTATGGAAAACTTTGTTATAATTAATTATAATGAGAGTCAAGGTTGGAAAAACAAACAACAACAAAAACAAAAGACCTGAAGTCTATATCGAATAAACTGTAGTAATTCATTTTAAAGTTGGCCTTGGTTTGATGACGTAGTATCGTTGATTGTTTCATACTGTATTGACATTTGATAATGTATTTTCCAAGCGTCTGAATAGAGTTACGACATCTATCATGTGTCTGCCATTACGTAGCGTTGTAGCTTTATTCGGACACTTGATAATTGCATTAACAAATGTCAAATTTAGTAAAGTATGAATAAAGTTACGACAGGTGAAACACGTTTGGATATCCCATATTTTTCAATAAATTATACAGACAACGCAATTGACTATGCGGTATCGTAGATTGATTCATATGCTTCAGATTTAGAAAACAAAGCTACGACACGACTTACAATTAGAGTGAAACCTGCTTTACAGCCTGTATATTTAATCGTTAGGTTAACAATCGTGTTAGTGTGAACGCTACTTAATTTACTATAGTCTTCCGTAATAATGATTTAACTTGTGATTTAGACAGCCAACAATACACGTACAACGAATTGATGTAACTTTAACCACAAATAAGGACGCAGTATCGCTATCTCTTATTAATTTAACTAAAAATGTATATGTTTATCTTTGTCATCTCAGAGACACGTTAACAGGTGTACCAATCGTTTTTATTGTTGTTGATTTTGAATAAATATTGGATAATTACTTGTTATTTATTTAAAATAAATTATGAAATTTTGTTTTATTATTAATTGATATTTAATAAATTAGGGATTTTTGTTTTGTTTTTCTTTTCTATTCGATTTTTTATTTACGAATTGTTGTTACTGGAAAAACAGTTCCCAATATGGCGTCATCTCCATATTTGTGATAGTTTCGTGTCTTGATTAATTTAAGTATTTTTGTTGTTGTTTTTTTAGCAAAAATTAAATGAAATTATATTCGAAATTCAGGTAATTCTCAATTCAATTAAGCTTTAATCCAATTATTTATGTTAATTTAATTTTCAATTGTTTTAATTGATGGCTTTTTTATCATTTTGATTTCCATCAAGTGTGTTGTGTAAAAGACAATAACAATAATAATAAAAGAAAAAAAACAAATAATGCAATGCTAGGTTAAGTTTCCAATTTTCGTCAATTTTCACGAATTTTTTCAATTAATTCCGAATTTTTCTTCCTTTTATCTATAAAGTAAAATAAAATCAATAAAAAATAAACATAAAATTTCTCATAAATCCCTTAATAAATAAATAAATAAATCGATTGTTTATCAATTGTTTCTCATCGATATCTATGTTTTAGATAAAATCCGATTTTGATCTTTTGTTTTTTATTATTGTTGCTGGATTCTTATAAAATCAGCCATTTAAATTAGTGTGGGAGTACCTTAATATTTTTAGAAATGTAAATTTATAAAATTAACCCTCAAATTGAATGGCCACTCTCTGAGTGGGGTAGGGGGTAGCACAGGTGACTCGGAGTTCATTTAATTAATTGTTAAATTAGTGTGGGCTTACCTCAATTTTGCGTGTATTGTCATTTTCTGCGTTTATTCCTAGTAAATCAACGAAATTAAATATGTTCGTTTGTTTTAATGTGAAATTAAAGAACATTTCATTTGTTTTTTCACTATAATTTTTGTTTTTATTTGTAAGTTTTGCTTAAATTTATGGATAAATTAGTGAAGGCCAAGCTTAATTTTACATATGTATATTTCCTTTTTATTTACTTCCTATCATACAAATTGATAAAATATTAGCTTTATTCCATTGGAAAATTCCTTATTTATTTTTTTGTTATTAAAAAAAAAAATCGTTAACTTTTGGCTTTATTTTTATAAATTAGTAAAGACCTACGTTAATTTCACGTATATTCTACCTTTCTTACTCTTATTTGTTATAAATTTGTAAATACGTAGTTGGCCCTGTCTTTGTACGTAATGTCGTAACTTTGTCCCTATTTTACTAAATTTGACTGTTAATGAGCTCGAATCAATCTACGAGATTAGTTACCAAAGGTATGGCCAATTGTTAGATAAAATACATATCTTGCAAAGCATAGCCAACTGCGATGAATAATTATACTTCAACTATAGGAAAATTGTCGATTTGGCCAAGTAAAATCTTTGTTTTATAGTAAATCACAGTGGCGGCTCGTGAGTTGTACGATAGTGTTTCGCTTCGCAGTTGACGTAGTATCGTAAATTGGTTCATATGTTAGTAAGTTTGATATAAGTTGATGAATTTGTCAAGTTTCTGAATCAATATACGGCATTAGTTACTAATTCATGGCCAACTGTGACATAACTATACTGATAAGGAAATTATCGGCTTAACTGTGTATTATTTGCGTTTTATATTTACTTACAGTGGCGGTTCGTGAAACTACGAGTCGGTATTTCACTTTGCAATTGGCCATATCTTAGGTACGCAATTTCGTAGATTGTTTCATATGGTAATAAATTTAACATTTGTTGACGAATCTATCGAGTGTCCGAATCAATCTAGGATATTACGTACCAAAAGCATGGCCACACCTTTCAGAATATTGACATCAAGCTAACGTTAATTTAAAGAAATTAATTGTTAATTTTCAATTCCTTTGTCTTTTTGTGTGTTTTATTTTCCCCTAATGCTATCAATTTAATTAATGGATAAAATAGTGAAGGCCCAGCTTTAATTTATTTTCCTATTTCCTCTAAATTATAATGTTATAGTTTATTTATTAAAAAAAAAAGGATCGCGTGGTTCAAAAGTTTTTTGTCTATTTCTCTTGTTAATTAAATACTCATTTGTTTATCTTTTTTCTTGGTTTTCATTGGTGCATGTTTATTTTCTGTTATCATCGAGTAACCTTTGATTTCGGGAAAAATTGTTTTTAATTACCTTAATTAGAAGTAGTGACCTGTTATTGTGTTTGTTTAAAGTATTGCTTCGTGTTTGTTTCTTTTTTTTTTTTGTTCTTGTTTAGTCGTGCATTTTACAGTTTTAGTGTTTTTGTTTTTATGTGAAAGTCTAATTTTCAAAGGGACATTGATTTGTTTAATTTATTTAGTGTGTCTGTTATTCAGGGTGTATAGAACGCTATTTCACCATGTAGTTGGCTATGCTTTTGTTGAACAGAGTCGTAACTTACCTCATACTTTTGGCATTTGTCAATTAGCAAAGAAACTGAAACGAATTATGATGCTATTATTAAGTGTGTATTAGTTAAGTTGTGTTGCAGCTTGCTTCATATATTATTTTTGACATACACTTTTCCAGTGTCTGAAGAAAGCTACGATACTACGTCTCAAACTCATTGCCAATTTTGTGGTAAAATTTCGTGGTATATTCTGTACTAGTATGCACCCTGCATAAAAATATTCTAAAGCCTCCATATTATAAGTATACAATCTATTTTCTCACATTTTCTATTTTATTTTGTATTGAAGTGGTGATAATAATTGGATTTGTAAGTGTTTATCTGTGGCGGCTTAGTTGATTGTTTTTCATTTCATTCAGTGAAGTACTTCCGGGAAATAAATCAGCTTTTAGAAGATAAGATTTATTGTCTCTTATTTTTCACTATTGAGCCGCCACTGGCCAAATTCGCCCTCTATAACGCCTCTTTGAAACTATTAGAAATAATGAAACATTTAAATAGCATTGTTTATTAAAAATATAACCTTTATACAGAGTGTTCCATCCGACTTGATAACCTTTGACTTAACCTCTTTAAAAAATAATCAAAATTATTTAGAATTACGGTGAAAGTCATCAAAATCAATCTTTACGTGACTA
Organism: Hycleus phaleratus; assembly: GCA_013841185.1. Classification (NCBI taxonomy): domain Eukaryota; kingdom Metazoa; phylum Arthropoda; class Insecta; order Coleoptera; family Meloidae; genus Hycleus; species Hycleus phaleratus. The sequence continues at coordinate 33,137 of JACDRP010000483.1, read as the reverse complement.
CTTTATTGCATCTAACGTGTCTAATTTTAATAGCTCAGATATGAATAAATGTCAAAATCATTTCATAGCAGAAATTCAAGTCAAAAATCATTTATTCGTTCAAATAATTATAAAGTTTCTAGTACAATGTTGTTAGATTTGACATTTGGGTTTTACAACGTATAATTCACAATTAATCATCAGATAAGCTTTTTTTGTTTATGTCCACGTATTAATTAATCTAGACTAGTACTGTGCATAACAAGGTGGTTTTGAAATGGGTGCTAATTCACCAAGAGTTCGAAGGAAATGAGATAATGAATAATTTAACAACGAAAGGATAGTCAAGATAGCTCTAATTTGACAACAACCTTTGTGTGATTACACGTATAATTTTTCTTACGACTAAAGAGTTGGCCAAAATAATAAAATTAGTCCATAGATTCAGTAACAATGAATTTGAAGGGCTGGTGAAATATTGGCACAATCCTGAATATTAAAAATTTGTCTTGATTAGAGCTGCTTTGTAGAATTATCCCAAACTATTAACCTTTTCTGAAAGCAGGTAGTTTCTCCATTGAAAGTATTGAAATTATTTTAGATAAAGTTCATATTGTTGAAGACTGGGAATAGTGACATAATTCTAAAGTAACGAAATTTTATGACAAATCTCGATAAAGGAGCTTGTAAATAAAAATTTATAATTAATACTAGACCACCTGCCCCTAAACCTGTTTTGAAGAAGAGACCTTTATCTCTACATCTGGTTGTAGTTGTAAATAATTCTAGTGGTACTACAGTGGATAAACTACTTTGTTATAAACTTATATTACTTTAAAGTCATCTCACTACTGGAGGTCTTTAACAATACCTTCAGAAAATTTTATAAAACATCTGGTTCTTGCCATGGTAAATTTTGAATATTTAATGTCAATATTTTTATAACTTCTCAACTTTATTAATGGATCTATTATGAACTAATTTTATTACTTATTTTAGTCAATTTCTTAAGTCATAAATGTATAAGGACACAATAGAAGCTTTAAATAAAGAGTTAAAAAAAAATTCCATTCTATTCTGAGGAACTACCAGGAAATCTCTTGTCATGCACTTCTGCTGTTTTCAAACCGTAGAAGACTTAAAGAAGTTTTACGTTCAAACAGAGGACATTAAGGCAGACTACAGGATTTCGTGTAGTATACCTTTTAGCAAGAGCTCCAATTACATCCAAATCAGATGTAAAGAGGGCCATAAGGGAAGAATTAGAAACAAAACTACGGGGGACTAGTAAGAATGATCTTGAAGAACCCATTTCTAGTATTTTAAAACTTTAGTGAACTAACAATAAGATCAAATAGGAGACCATTAAGATATATTACGGACCTCTCTACAAGTCACTGTATAGGTCACTATGTGTTGGTGAAACAGCTCAAAAACATTTGGATTGTAAAGGATTCCACATACCGTGCCCGTCACCTTGTAGTCAAACCGCCCAAAAGTCCTATTAATTGTCGAGTGANTCTGAGAACCCCCCTATAAATCCTTAAAATTTGTTTCTAATCACTCGACAATTAATAGGAGTTTTGGGCGGTTTGACTACAAGGTGACGGGCAGTGTATAAGGTCTATGAACAGAAAGGTGTAATTTTGGTTTATATTTTAAACCACTGTGGCACAAAGGCCTTAAAAGTTCTTAGAGTTTGCCATTTTAAACAAATAACAAGTGTTTGTAGTATCCCAGATTTTATTAAAAATTCAGGACTATTGAGGGAAGACATTTAACTCAGCTTAGATATTCTGACGGATGTACAAAAGCCCTTATGGGCCAAAATACAATTTGATTTAGGAAATTTGACTTGAGTTTTAAAATTAATCCAATATAACAGACAATTAGATAGGGACACTCAAAATATTGTCACTTTATAAAGACGTTTGGTTCTTCTGCTCGTGACAAATTTATAAAATTATCGACAAGAAGCGATATGTTTAGTTTGTTATTGAATCTATTGTGGACTAATTTTATAACTGAAGTCAGATCGCTTATTAGGAACGTGAAAAAGTTGTACAATGTGGTGATGAATTACAATGCGTATGTGAGGGATCGTTGAAGAAACTAACATAAAACCAAATAAAAAAATCTGCTGATTGTTTAGATGAACTATAAAATTCTAGATTGTTAGTTGATTAATTGACCAATAAATTTCTTATAGAATTGCATTATTCTTCTCCCGTTCTTATTCCAGAAGATAGATTGCTACAGTTCGAATATTGTTTTTCTTTGTGGAGAAAAGCTATTAATCATTTGTACAATTAGAGAAATTGCTACTTAGAATCAAACTTTAAAGTATCAGAATATGTTCTTTATAATCAAAAAAATTGGTGGCAGTACATTTAGCTAAAAATTCTCATATGTACTCCACAGGGACAAACTTAAAAACAATAAACTACAACATACAGAGATGTTGAGCTAGAACTAGAATGTTCATATGGGAATCCCCATTATTTGGCAAGTAATTTGTAAACTATTCAGTGATTTATAGTCCTTTGGAATATTTTAACAAAATTTGGGCCATGTAGTCATTTAGAGGTTCTCAGAAGCATATGTCGGAATTTCTCAAATTCGAGTTATACAAATGATTTAAGAATGCCCCCACGTTGAGTTTCTTTGTCTATTTTATTATGTATGTGATAGAAATATTTTGCATTTATTTTAGAATGTGATGGAGAAAAATGAAAAAGAAATAAATATTAGAACAGTATCTTTGAGTCACGTTTTTAGTTCGTTTACAAAAATCTCAACATTCTCTAAAACGAGTGTTTTTGATCAACTTCCCGATGAACTACGAAGTTCAAATTTTGCCAAAACTATCTATAAAGACCCATTTATAAATCTTTAAGTCGCTCATCAAACTATAGAACTTCCCATATAAACTTTAGTTCTAGTTCAGTACCCCTGTATTCTATTTCTATTATTGGTTATCATATTTTATTCTCGTTCAAATAAACAATTATGAGATTTGTTCTAAAGGTTATTGTCTTAAATGTAGTACCTTTCTTTATCTTATTCATCTTAATGTATTCAATTTTTTTTCTTTTACTATTTCAATTAGAATTAGAACTTGGCAGACGTTATAATAGAAAATGAAACATTTTCTTATTGTTTTTATGGTCGATCGACTGTAAAAATTATAATGCCAAACTAATATTAGAGGATCTGTATAATGAAAAAAACAAAACAATAAATTAAATAATACATCTATTATCCCATTGAAAAGTTAATTTGATAATAATAGGTGTATTTAGTTCGGTAAATTGAACTATACGGGGTGTTCCATCGAAATTTGATATACTCCAAGTGTCCCCTATTGATTTCTATTTTATTAATGATGTCAATGGGTGAGTTGCCTCAAATTCTAGTCGGTACTGTGTTAAAATTTAACAAAATTGTAAATTTGAATGTGCTGCCCCATTTAGAATATTTAACCAAGCTTTACAGATTTTCGATACCAACAAGGCTTATGTTGATCGTTCTGAGGACAAAATAACCTCAAATCATTATTATCAGGGGACTTAACAATGTATCGAATTGGTACAATACAAAAGTGAGTTTTAGTTAAAGTTGTGTGACATATCAAATATTTAACAAAACCTGGAGCAACCCACCTGTACGTCACAATAATGGCAAAATCAATGAGAGACATTCGGGATAATATGCTAAATTGTAAAAGAATCGTTTGAGATTCGTACATTATTGAATGGAACACTCTGTAATGGGCGTTTTTTATTTATCTGTTATTGATTGAATCCTATTTCATTAATAAAGTGAACGGTAGATACGTTCAGTTTAAGTCTTTCTTGAACCTTTCTCGTTCGTTTCGAGTTCTTGAAACTTTCAACTTTCAATTTATTTATTCATTTCTGTTTATTTTTTTCTCGTTCTCTTTGTTTAATAATTTTTTAAATTTGTAAATTGTTCGTTAAATATTTTAATAATAAACAATACAGATTGTGTTGTGTTTTTGTAATTTTTTTATTTCGAACTATTGTAGATTTTCTAGACATTTACGATTTTCTCACGTCTACTATCGGTAAATGTATGGATATATTATTATTTTTCTTAATTTTTCGTAACAAATGAATAACTGTTGAATGATATATGTATTTTGAGTAGAAAAATTATTTATAAGGTGAATAACCTGTTTGCATGTAAAATTCTATAATAAAATCCTTTGTTTTTTGTTTCCACAAATCATCATTTAAAATTAAGGGTTTGACTCGATTGTTTCAGGTGACGTTATATTCTATCCTATAAAATTCTGGAATTGTTCATTCAACTATAATCAAGGAATTGTGTTTTTTAATATTTTTTTTTAAGAAATAAAAGTGGGAATTGTTACTCAGTGATACAAGACATTAGAATACGAAAAAAAGTTGATTAATGAACGATAAATAACAGTTGAAATAAATAATGTGTTTTCTATTTATTTGAAAAAAATAAGTGTTTAAAAGTCTGATTTTAATTCATTGTGTTAACGAAAAGGCAGCAAATAATTCAAATTCTTCCTGTTAGTGAGACTAATTAAAATTTGTGTTTGGTGTATGTATTTTATGCTATGGAGGAATATGGAAAAATTATCAGAGCACCTAGTTTGAAACGGGGCAAAATTGAAGGAAAAATCACAGATAGGGTGAGTTTTAATTTATTTTCTCTTAAAGTCTTGAATATTTCATTTTAAATATGTTGAGCTTTATATAAAATGTGTACTTTACATAATTAAGCGTCACTTAAATTTGAATTTAAGACAGGAACAACTAAATTGAAGTGGTGAAAGTGGTTCAATAAGTGGCTTTGATTATTTTATGATTTTATTTTTATTTTGGATTAGCGTAGGTTTCAGGGGAGTTTTTGCCAACTCATGGTCTGTATTTTTCTGTTGTGTAAGCGATGGAAAATTGTAGTAAAGTCATTTTACACTTTTCTCTTTAGATTTGACAAGAGAAATTTTTGTTTGAACAACCTTAAAGAATTGAAGCTCCCTCCTATAGCCTTCACTACAAGCGTGAATAACTTGTAATGAATATAAATTTTCCCTTTACTCGATTTGAGATAAAATCGACATTTAAAATGGGAAGGAACACGTTGTTTAAGGTGGTAAAAGTGGCGACTTAAATGACTATTTTATATTATTTCTTTCTTATTTAGTATTTTGTATTTGTGTAGGTATTTAGGGAATTTTTGCCTACTCATGGCTTATGTTCTTCTTTGTGTAAGCGGTGAAAAATTTAATAAAGTAATTCTACACTTTTCTGTTTTGATTTAAAAAATTTTAAAATTTAAATGATTTCAAAGAATTGTAATTCTTCCGTATAGTTTGATTTTAGTAAGCTAGCTACGCGACTTATAATGGATGTATTTAAAACTAAATCAACACTTAAAATAGAAAAAGAATTAAGTTGCAAAAGTGACTGAAATGCTGATTCATTCTTATTTTGTATTTTATACTTGCGTAGGTATTGAGGGGAATTTTGGCCAATTCATGGTCTGGGTTTTTATTTTTGTGCAAGCAATGAACGATGAGGAAAGATAATCTTACATTCTTCTATTTCAATTTGACAATATAAATTTCTGTTTCTAAATCTACTCTTAGTTCGATTTACGATTAAGTTGAGACTTAAAATGGGAAGAAATATTTAACTTAAAGTTAAGAAGGTAGCTTAGTAAGCGACTGAAATAGTTTTATTTTATGTTGATTTCTTCTCATTTTATACTTTGAAATTGCGTAGGTATTGAAGGAAATTTTTGCTAGGTCATCGTCTGTATTTTTGAATTTTTCTATGTACTCAAAGACGAGCAAAATTAATTTTGTTCTTTTGAATTTTGATTTGACTATATACATTTTTATTCAAATAATCTCAAAGGATTGCGATTGCTTTCTCTATCCTCATTCTACCAAGGCTTTGTCTTAAATCGCCCTAAGTTCGTATTAAAATTAAAATGATAACCACATATAATTTTAAAGTAATGAATAGGACTTAAGCGATCATTACTTTGTTCTTATTTTGTATTTTGTATTTGCTTAAGTATTGAGGAAACTTTCGCCAACTCATGGTCTACGTTTTTGTCTTGTGTAAGCGATGAAAAATATGGCAAAGTAATTTTACACTTTCCTATTTTAATTTGGCAATAGAAATTCGAAAGGATTGGAGTTATTTCTTGTATCTTTTTGCTTCTGTAACCGCTCCAAGCGGTTTATAATTTTGAAATCTACCCTTAACTCGGTTTAAGATCAAGTTGAGATTTAAGAGAAGAAGTGGCGAAACAGGTTTCATATCTGATTGAAATAATTCAATTTTTTATTAGTTTCTTACTTTGTATTTTAGACGTAGCTACACAAGTAATCGGGGGAATTTTTTGTTAGGTTATGGTCTATGTTTTTATTTTTGTGCAAGTGATGACAGATGAGAAAAAATAATCTTACACTCTTTTATTTTAATTTGACACTAACAGCTTTTATTTAAAGTGTCTCAAAAACTGGAGGTTCTCGTTTTGAGATCTTGCTTTCAATCGCTTTAAGCAGATTGCTTAAATTGCTTAAAATGAAAAGAAAAACTGAAAATGGCGAAAGAGGCTGAATAAATGACTGTTATTTTGTTTCTATTTTATATTTTGTATTTGCACAAGTATTGAGGAGAATTTTTGCTTACTCATGGTCTGTATTTTTAATTTTTTATAAGTGGTGAAAGATATAGCAAAATAAACGAGCACTCCTCTATTTTAATTTGACGAATCTGTTTTTTAATTATTCGATGTAGTAAAAAATTATAAAACTTATAAAAGATTTAAATGATGACTAAATAGACTACTTTCTATCTTTATCTCTGTATTCTGTAGTAGTTTGACATCAATAAACTACCTTTTTTCCTCTACTACTTGCTTGTAAGCCGACAAAGTTGTAAATCGATTACAACTGATCAGAGTCGATTTAATTATATTGAGAGATTGTAAAAGAGAAAATTTTTTTTCCTCTTTATACTCTTATCATTTAACGGTCTAGCTGTATCTTTAATGCTTAGCTGTAAAATTTTGTAGTAACGTAAAAATGAATCAGAATACCATAACGATATATAAAATAGCGGTTTATCTATCTTTTCTATTTCTCACTTATTACGGATTGGAAAACCATTGGTTAATTATAAACTATTTGAAAAACACCTAAATAATAATTTCTTTTGATACGCATAAGTGCATGGATGCCTTATCTAAGTAGGTATATCTCAACGTTGGAAGTGATCCTAATTTGATTATTCCAGTTCAACTATTGTTAATTAAAATTTTATAAAGTTTCTAGTTGCTACTCTTTAAGAAGCATTTTTATTAATCATTTTTATACCTTCCTAAATCTCATCAGTAGATTGTATTACATTTTATCCTATCAGTAGTCCAATTATAAGGATTTCTAGCTTCTTGAAGATATATACTGACTGTTTCACGCTAGGTAGTTAAGATTGGCGGAGGATTTGAATATTTTGAGGATTATTTTAGTACAATTAAAGTCTTGTAGTTTATTGGGTTTTTTTCTAAAAAGAAGAGGAATTTTTGATTGAAGATTCGACTTTTATTTTGTAGTCTAAAATCAAATAGTAGCTCGTTAGAAAGAACATCTCAAGCTAAAGGGCATGATTCTAAACGACTAAAAATTATTTCTTCCAAATTACGGCGCAGAAGAGCTAAAGGAATCAATAATGGAAATTTCATCCATACTTTTTACAAATTATTTGCGTGTAAATCGTGTATTATTTTGTTAAAAATAGTCATTTTTACACCGGTGACATTTATTCTGAAGAAAATGAAAGGAAATTACATAATTGATAATTTCTATTACATAAATTGAGTCCGAACATTCATTTTTTTTATCTAAAATGTGTGTTTATTATAAAAATTATATAAAAATATTAGAGATAATTAAAAAATGTATGCTTGTTTTTCAATTACTTCATATTAAATAACTATTGTCTTCTTGTTCTTGTTATTATTAAAATCGTAATTCTTAATCAATTAAATACAAATGTTTGTTTAAATGTCCTGTTTTTCACGCTCAATGATTAGAAACTAACAATAAGTGTTGTAAATATTAAAGAAAAATGTTTCATTTGACATTCAGTAATCGTTATTTCTGTTACAAAGATCATAATACCAATCATTATGGGATTTATGGTGAAATTTAATATTGCAGTGATTTTTGTTTCTTTTTAATGCATTTATAATGAAGTTCTTTATAATTTGTACGCAATATTCATTTAATTTCAATCTATGAGACCGAGGACTATAGTCCGTTATAATGGATTACTTTTATATTAGAATATAATAGAAAAACAATCACACAAATGAGGAGAAAGTGGGCATTTTAATTGTTGGACGTTTTAAAAATCTCTTCAATTTTACAGTAGTACCTTATATGTACCTTATATGTATACATCTACCGGGTACTTCACTTAAGACTATATTTATAATTCTAAAGAAAGTTCTTTTATTTGGTAAACAATTTGAAGAATTTGAAAAATACTTCAAGGATTTATAGAAAGATCCTTGGACATCATTTTAGCACAATTTAGACCTTGTAGCCCATTTATAGATTAATTAAATAAACGTGTAAAGTGATTTAAACATATGCTGCTTATATTGATTTTTTTTTCGTTTCATTTCATTTTATTAAATTTTTGGATAGATGAAAAAATTTCTAAAATGCAATGGAAAATGTAAAGAATTCAAATTTGCTAACATCTTCCAGTTTTTTGTTCCACTTCCAAATTAGCCAAGAAGTTTTAATTTTGCTAAAGTAATCCTCGATATACATATTTATTCTNTTGCCAAGGCAACTTGGGCAAGGCTAGGCTCAAGGTTTGGCTCGATGCTCAGTCTCCAAGGCTTGGCAAATAACCATTGGCTCAAGGCTTGCCCAATTGTCAGCCTTGGCAACTCTTACCAGGGTTGTGTTCATGTTTCGCTTGTGCTGTTGCTTCAGGATTTGGAAAAATCAGTTGATTATTTGTACAAATAAGTTTTTTCCCCTATTTTAAGTGATGTGTGACCACGATTTGTTGAACTATTTAAAGGAATACTATCACTTTTGTGAATATATTAGCGTTTATTTTTTCACATCTAGCAAAAGTTGTAAATTATCTTACTTTTCCGGTCAGAAATTTGAGTGGACAAGTTTGCTGAATACTATCTTAAAATAATTTGGCCAGTTTCTTATTTTCTGTCGTTGATTATATGTCAAGAAATGTTATCGACTTTTACATTCACGTTGAAATTTCTCTATATAGTGTTCAAATCAAATTTATTCATTCGTTAAAAAGCAATTTATTATAATAATTACGTACACTTGTCATTTTTACGCTTAATGTTATCATTTATTTCTATTACTATTTTTTCTAGGACAATAGCAAACGTGTGTTATCTCTAATCATCAATAAATTATAAATAGCAATAAAAGAGGAAGCTTTATTGTTGAAATTTAGATACGTAAAGATAATTGTAAATAATACGATTATGATTATAAATTATAGTTGGGCTTTTTATAATCAAACAACTTGACTTTAGTATCATTGTTATTTTTATTATTTATTTATTTACAAATATTAGAAATTAAACATACTAGTTTTCTTTAAAATCATTGTCTTTTCACTTGATACTAATAATTAACTTTCACGTTGTAAGTAATGAGTTTATTTAGCAGTTTAAATTTGTAATTTTATTGCTCATTTTCTCGCTTAATTATTGCTTTCTTTGCAAAAAGACGTATTATCGTACACGTATAGAAACTCGAATGTATACTTCACTATATTTTTCAATGAAATGACTAAAATATCAAATATTTAATGATACAACGCCATCTGTTAAAGGTTGAGTTAATGATAATGACATCTAAGTTGAAAATTCGTTTAATTATCGATTTTATTGTAAAAGAGGGTTGATTTTTCAGTTGTTAACAATTGAAGGCTCTTTTTTTATAATTTTAGTCAAGAAGTGATTATCTTCAAGCACGTTAATATTTACAACAAATAAAATTAGCATTGCAAAGACATAATTATCTTTTTGCAGGAATATTTGTTAATTTATTACTTAATTTCCTAGTTAATTATTTTATTTTATTTTTTATTTTTTTTTTGTAAAAAGACGAATTGTAGTAGGTATACCTACTAAATTAAAATGTATATTCAGTTAGATTGTTCTCTAAAATAATAAATTTTTAAACACCAGTCATGATATAACGTAATCTATTAAAAGTTAGGTCAACTATAGGTGATAGTGGCGTTAATTATAATTCAAATTGCGATAATTATTGATTTTATGGTAAAATGAAGATTGCTTTACGTGTTATTAACAATTAAAGGCTTGTTTTCTATAATTTTAGTAAATAGGTGATTACTTCTAAGTAAGTTAATAAGACAGAACAACCTTTGCACAATGATTATTTAAATTTTTGTACTTTTATTACTTATTTTCTCTCTCATTGATTAGTTCCCTTACAAAAAGAGGAAATATCATATACTTATAGCAACTAGAACGTATACTTGACTATATTCTTTGAGGTAATGACTAAAATAAGTCTTCAGATACTATTTATAAAATAATGCCATCTACTAAATGTTAAGTTAACTATAAGTTAAAATCTAGGATAAAAATTTATTTAATTATTAATTTTATAGTAAAATATGGATGGATTTAAGGTTCATAGAGCAAGTTAAGATTGACATAAATTATGGCTATAAATAATCTTCAAAGAGTTACAGAATACGATCTAATCTTCTATGAATTGGAATCAATATTGTAGATGAGTATTAGAAAATTCCTTTCTAAAATCCTACTGTATGTTTGATTACAACAAATTATCGTGTAATTAAAGTGTCAGTTATTATATTTTGACATTTATGAATTACCAAAGTAGTTACTTTTATTATTATTTGTATTTTCTGTTGAAAGAGCATTCTATAATTACCTACAATTTGTAGTTAGAAAATTATTTTTTCCCATTTTTTTGCACCACATCGAGTTGATTTTCTTATCGATTTTTTTCTATTATAAATGTATTGTTTTGGGAAATTTATGAGAAAAAAAATAATTTTTTATGAGTGGTTTTCTATGAATTTGCTGCATATCAGTTTCTTAATGATTGTAAATTTTTAATGAATTCTATTTAATTCTAATTAATTATTATAATTAATTAGTTGAGAATTGTTATTATTTTGATTGAATCTTTGTGATAAGAAGCGGGAAAGTTCTGTAATAAATCCTACAACTCAATCATACTTTCTAATTATTATTTATTAGTCAATTAATAAATAATTAGATTTTTATCTTTATTTTGTTCTGTTTTAATAATTTTATTAATAATGTTAATAATTCATAAGAAAATATCAAAAATTTAGATAATATAGATAATAATTCTCTTTTATTTACAATTCAACAAATTTTATTTATTTTCTATATCATTAATTTTTGGCAAATTTCTTTACAATTTGCAAACTTTCTTTAAATTATACTTTTTTTTGTTACAGATTAAATTAGAACGTGTACTAGGCGTAACAGTTGGCAATAATGCAGCTTTAGATTCTGAACCAAATGGAACCATTGCATATCCTGCTGGGTAAGAGGTTTTTTACTGCCAAATTTTGTACAATTTTCTTCCCAGGATTTGTTTCTGAGATGCCAAAAGACTTACAACCTGTTTTTCTCGTGATAAGGAGTTGAATTTCTAAAATTATGCTGTTTTGCCATTTTCATAGATCATTCTTTAGTTCAGATTCTTTATAGAAATCGAGTTTTGTTTATGACATGGAGATGAGTGTTTAAAATTTCGAAATTATTTGAACATTAAAAAAATTTTTTGTTTTTTTTTTTGGAAGTTCATTTATTGGAAGATTTCTTGTGATGAATTATTTTTTGGAATTTGCCTTATATTTTGCAGACTTGAGAAATATTGATCATGCATACAGGATTTTGCATCATCATCTTCATGAATAATTCTCAATACATTCCTCGCTAATAAGCCATTTCTTTCTTTATTAGTTAGATAACCAAATGCTTTAATGATCCCAATCTTTGGTTTGTATTTTGGTTTAAAGATATCTGTATTGACGTCAATTTACTTCCAAATTTACGTCAATTTACTTCTAAATTTGGTAGACATGCAAGGTCATCTAAGATAGATTTTTTTTGTAAAATTGCTTCAATTAAGAAGTCTTCGTGAATAGTTGCAAAAACTACCAACTACCTTTAGATTAGACTTTGTTTTCACTCTTAGGATAAATTACTGTTCACAATTGGCGTTACAAATGATTGTACCTGTCTAAATTTCTGAAATATGCAAAAAGAATTGTGCGGTGGCATAATTTTTGCTTTATTTTCACGAAATCTAAACGAATAAGTGACTTTCTTTGATTACTTACAATTAGATAATCAAATGCATATGAAAAATACATTATTTTTTTTGGGTGTTTTTGTTTAAAGATATTTTAATTTAAGATTCTTTTTCTAAGAAGAATTTTGTCGCAAATCAATAATTACTTCAATTTAGAGGTCTATTCCTGAATAGTTCGATGAAGTTGCAATTCGTGCATATATTTTAGAATACCAAAAATCCATATTCAAATATGACATGATATTTTAATAATCAAAATAAAGCAAATTCTCGAAATTAAAATTTAATATAATTATAATAATTAATTGACATTAATTAATAATTAATAAATTTCGAATTTATATCCTAATTACTTATATAGGGCTTAGATTTCGAGAATTTTGTTTCATTGTAATAATCGTGCATATTAGTCAAATTCTCATACGTAAAGAATTGTACCGTGCCAAAATGTTTGCATCATATTCATTAATTCCACTCAAATGAGTAAAATCTTTTTCTATTAGTTAGGTAACCAAATGAATACCACAAATGCAAAACTTTAAATTATTTAAAAATGTTTGCCAGCTTTTGGTGTGAAGATATTTGTATTGATGCCAATTTACCTCTAAATTGTTGGACAAAATTGTTCAAACTAATACCTATGCATGAAAAATTGTGCAATGGCATCAACTTCATGAATTCCACAAATGAGTAATTTTTTTCTCCATCAGTTAACATCAGATAACAAAATGCATGCAAAAAATGCATAGATTGGTACCCGTAATTGCCTTCAAAAGTTTTGCAACCTTTTGGTTTGAAGACATCTTCATTAATGTCAATTTACTTCTAAATTTAATATTGCAAGGTTATCTAAAACAGTTCTTTTTAAGATTCTTTATTGAAAAAGACTTATACTTTGCTTTAACGACTACTTCAATTTAGAGATTAATTTTATTGTTGTATGAAGCAAAAATACTCACAATTATGCAAATGTTTGCCAAATTTATGAACGTAACCTGCAATGGCAAAATTTCTGCATCATATTCATAAATTAGACTCGAATGGGCAATTTTTTTTTTGTTAATTAACCAAACATATGCCAAAGATGCAAATCTGGTAGGCATACAAAATCATCTAAAAGAGGTCTTTTTAAGATTCTTTTGTTAAGCAAGAATCCTCTTATAATCCAGTTCAAAAGGTCTAGTTGTGAATAATTGTGCTAAGCGAAAATAGTTCAGTATTTATATATATTTTGTGTAGTTCGTGCAAATATTGGCCGAATTTTAATAGTAATATACATAAAGAATTGTGCAATGGCAAAATTTTTGCATCATCTTCATGAATTCCACTTGAATGAGCAACTTATTTCTTTATTGGTTAGATAACCAAAGCAAGCCAAAAATGCAAAAACTGGTTATGTTTCTAAACCAAAATAAATTTTGGTTTAAAGACGTCTACATTGACGTCAATTTATTTGCAAAACTGTCAGACTTTCATAATAATATATAATAAGATTTTTTGCTTATCGATTTTAGATGATTGCATTCTAGAAATGAATCCTCATTTACAGTCCAATAATTATGAATTGTTAGAGCATAGCATTTTTGCATATTTATTCTATTTATTCATTTTTTCCCAGATGTGCAGTGGTATTATTTAATACAAAAACTGAACAACAACATCATATAATAAATACATGTCGTAAAACAATAACATCATTAGCATTTTCATCATGTGGACGTTATATTGTAACTGGTGAATGTGGTCATCAACCAGCTGTACGTGTATGGGATTTATATTCAGATCCAATAAGTGGACATCCTGGTTTAGCACCACAATCACAACAAATATCTGAATTTATTGGCCATAAATATGGTATAAATTGTGTTGCATTTTCACCATCTAGTAAATACGTCGTTAGTGTTGGTACACAACATGATATGATTGTTAATGTATGGGATTGGAAAAATAATATAAAAATTGCTAGTAATAAAGTTAGTACAAAAGTTAAAGCTGTTGCATTTGCCGATAATGGTAGTTATTTTGTAACTGTTGGTAACCGACATGTAAAATTTTGGTATTTAGAATATGGCAAATCAAAGGTAAACATTTACAGTTTTTAACAAAATCAAAATTTTATATTACTCCCTTTCAAGTACAAGGAAGCTGTACCTTTAATGGGTCGTTCAGCGATTTTGGGTGAACAACGTAACAATTATTTCTGTGATGTAGCCTGTGGAAAGGCACAATGTGGAGATAGTACATATGCCATTACTAGATCAGGACTACTATGTGAATTTAATAATAGAAGACTTTTAGATAAATGGGTAGAATTAAGGGTAGGTTGCTTCATTTATTTGTTTTGGGGGAGTTTTGTTCTCAAAAAATGTATGTTTTAGACAACAAGTGCCAATTGTATTACAGTAGGTGAAAATTATATTTTTGTCGGTTGTGCTGAAGGTATTATACGATGTTTTGATCCAACTACATTAAATTTTATAACGACATTACCGAGGACACATTATTTAGGCGTTGATCTTAGTCTAGCAACGAGTATATCGTAAGTCATCTTATTCTTAAAAACTATAAGTTTGGCCAAAAGTATTGAATATAAGGAGAACCTTTTTGGGCATATTTTGCATTAATTCCTGTAAACGTGCCATTTATGATTCATTAAGGCTTACAATATTAGTTTTGGTCTAAAATGGCCCACTAGAATTAAATCAAAATTTTCAGAGAGAGCTCTTGTGACCCAAAGGTTTTTAAAACATTTCCCAAAATTTCTTCTACCATCAAGTTGTATATTTGATAAAGATTGTACAACTCTTGCAGGTGGAAATTTCACCAACATAAGATGCTGTCATACATTTTAAGTTTTGACCAAAATAGTAAATACAGATGGTGATATTGTACTGTTTGGTATATTTTTGTCATGTTTGGCTTAACGTAAAATTGATTGGTTGTTAAATCGAAACAAAACATTTGGCCATATTGAAAATATTTGCCAGTTTTCTTAATAATTAATACTTTTGGCCAAGGATATTTCAATATTATGACAATAAACTAATATCGTTGTAATATTTTTCTACAAAATCACCTTTAGCTACTTAAATAATTTTTCATAATTTGTAACAAACAAGATTTTTTCGATTTCCACAAGTTGTGCTTTGTAGCTTTAGCATTTTGTCAACAAAAGGTTTTTCTGGATCCTGCATCAGAAATCATGAAAATGACACAAAAAATGCAAAATCAGCTAGTGAAGTATGTTACCTTTTTGCAACAAATTTTGAAACTAGTTTCCTAATAGCTTGCCCCAATTGCAGCAAAAATTGTGAAGATGATATGAAACTTCTTCCAGAGTTTGTTATTTAAGCATTCTTCATTTTGTATTTATGTTATGATTTTCCCAATATAACAGAAAACTTTTGAAAAATCTTGATTCTAGACAGAAACTCTTCTATTTCCCATTGTTTGTAAGAAAAGCTTTTCAAAAGTCTAACTTGATACGAAACTAACCGACAAAGTTTTTATGGCAAATTCTGAGATAGAACTTCCTAATATCTTTCCTGTTTGTAGCAAGAAAGCCTAAAAATTCTACGAAACTGTCTTCCAAATTGATTATCTTTATTTAATTTGTACTAAGAAAACAAAATTTTCATGACTTTAATAATGTTTTCAGTATTGATAGAAACGTTTTAGAAATCTGTCCAATTCTCGCAGAAATTGTGAAAATGATGATAAACTACCATTTCAATGATTAAATGGAAGTTTATCATTTTTACTTTTTTTATAAATTTTGAAAAAAGCTTGTGAATAGTCTTTCTTTTTACAACAAAATTCGTGAAAATGATTTGATACTACCGTATTTCACTAGTTTAAGCATTTTCCACTTTTTAAAGTTTTTAAAAATTTTTGTAACAGATTGTGAAAATACTATGAAAATGATACACAATTGTTTAATATCATTAGGTTAAGCATTTTCCATTTTCCTTCAGATTTTTTTTTTAATCTTATAATATAAATGATGAAAATAGCACATATCTGATTTTCAGAACTGGCTATTTGAGTATTTTCCCCTTTTTGTACAACAAATAGCTTACCTACTTGTAGCCAAAATTGCGGTAATGTACGAAACTATTTTCTACAGTCAACTCTTTAAGCATTATTTAATTTTCTGTGTTAACAAAAACACAGAATTTTCATCATTTTCCAAATTTTGAAAGAAAGTTGATAAACTTTCTGATTTTGCCGATTTAAGTATTGAAGCATTTTTCACTTTTTTCTACAAATTTTGAATAAAAATCTATAAAAATCTTCCTACTTCTAGTAGAATTTGTGAAATGATATGAAAATGATTTGTAACTTTAGCTTAACTTTCTACTTTTCAAAAATCTTGTAACAAGTTGTGAAAATGATACGAAACCGATTTTCATTTAGTTATTGATGCAGTTTTTACTTTTTTATGGTTCTATTAGTAGTACAAATCATGAAAATGAAAAAAAAAAACTGTTTTGCAAAGTGATCCAAAAGTGCTAAGAGTATTTGTAGAAGAATATATCCAATGATAATCAAATTCATTTTGTCAATTTTTTTTCACTTTTGTTAGACATACAGCATCTCCACCGCGTGATGCAAAATATCCCGATGCAATTGCCATAACGTACAACGAAACAACAAATAAATTAACAACAATTTACAACGATCATTCAATCTATGTATGGGATGTATTTAATATAAAACGTGTTGGTAAATCATTTTCATTTTTATATCATTCAGCATGTATATGGGGTGTTGAAATGGCACCAACAAATAGTCCATTACCACCTGGTAGTTTTCTAACATGTAGTTCAGATGATACAGTACGTGTATGGACTTTAGATAAATCAATGAATGATCGTAAACAACGACAACAACACAATTATTTAAATGATGATGATAATATCTATCATACAAACATTTATAGTAATGAATTATTAAAAATCGTCTATGTTGATAAAGATTTGAATTATATCAAAGATTTAGATTTGTCGATGAGTAATTCTAATGATAAACAACAACAACAGCAACAACAACAACCGCAAACACAACAACAGCAACAAGAAACGAGTTATGATGGTAGAAATGGTGTACGTTGTATACGTATAAGTCCAGATGGGCGACATTTAGCGTCAGGTGATCGTGCTGGTAACATTCGTATCCATGATACAATAACAATGCGTGAATTGTGCAAAATTGAAGCCCATGATTCTGAAGTTTTATGTCTAGAATATTTCAATTCATTTGATAAGAATATAAATTTAATGGCAAGTGGTAGTCGTGATCGTTTATTACACGTTTTTAACGTTAATAAAGGTTATGAATTTTTGCAAACATTAGATGATCATTCATCATCAATAACAGCTGTTCGGTTTCTTATAAATCAAAATCAAATCCAAATGGCATCATGTGGTGCTGATAAAAGTCTGATATTTCGTACATTAAGCCAATATAATGATGATGATGATGTTATGAATGATATTGATGATGATATTCTAAATAGTGATAATATCAAACCGCATTTTATACGTGGTCATAATATAGCAAGTAAGACAACATTATATGATATGGAAATTGATAATGGGCAAAAACATGTACTAACGGCGTGTCAAGATCGTAATGTGCGTTGTTATAGTGCTAATACCGGTAAACATACGAAAACTTTTAAAGGTAGTACCGGTGATGATGGTACATTAATTAAAGTTGTATTAGATAAATCTGGTATTTATTTGGCAACATCATGTACAGATAAATCGTTATCAGTTTATGATTATTATTCGGGTGAATGTATGGCAACGATGTCTGGACATTCGGAATTGGCGACAGGTTTACGGTTTACTAATGATTGTAGACGTTTGATATCGGCCAGTGGTGATGGGTAAGTTGGCAAATTTTATAATAATTAAGTCATGGGCAGTTTGTTTCATTTTACAAATTGGCAAAATGTAAAACTGGCGCTCAAAAATTAAATTGAAATTGTATTTTTGGCAACACTTGAAATTTGATGTAGCGATTTGTAAATTGAAAAATTCCAAGTTTTGTCTTTTGGCGTTAATAGAAACTATTGGCTTTTCAAGTCATCATAAGGAGCCTCTTTTTTGGAAAATTGTCGAAAAATGATGTAGTTACTCTTTAAGGCTTATAAATTACAAAATTGTAACTTTCGCCTTTTAGTATTGATGGTGTTTATCTGCTCATCAGCTGCTTTTCAACTCATAAGGTTCCAAAATAAGAGATTTTAGTTCAAGATCTAAATTGTAAGGGTGTTATCTGAATTGATATTGTATATGTTTTTGGGAAAGCTAATATTAGGTCATCTTGGAATTTGTCCAAAAGCAGGGCAATTATTTATCCTTTGGAGTTTGATTCAATTTTCTCTTATTCAGTTTTGCTGGTGGTGTTTTGTAAATTCCAAAGTTCTGATTTTTGGCTCTTGATCTCATCATAAGCTCCTTTCGTGTCATGAACAGTTGAAACTTTAGCCCTAAATCTAGTTTTAGAAGATGTTGTCTAAATTGGAAGCTAATATTAGATAATTTTGGAGTTCGTCGAAAAGTTAGCTTATGTTTTGAAGCTTGGTTCACAATTCTCCAATTGTATGGTTGCTAATAAGAATGTTGTCTAAATTCGCTTCGTATGCTCTTAATTGAACAAAAATCCTAAATCCAAAAGAATTTTGCTTTTTCAACCATAAGAAGCTTCTCTTTATTTCACAACATACCAAAATTTTAGTTGAGAATCTAAATCCAGAGGATATCCTTTAAACTGAAATTGTATATACACTTTTCTGAGAAAAACTGAACTACCAATAGGTTATTTAGCAGTTTCCAAGGATATCATCTCACTTGTAAAAACGGAGTTATTCTTCAAAGTTTGATCTAAATTTTGCCAATTGTATCGTTTTATAAATTGCAAAATGTCAACTTTTGGTATAATTGAGGATCTACTCTTTAAGACATGAGGAGTTTCTTTTCTTTCGACAAATTAGCAAAATAGCAAATATTAGGTCATTTTGGAGTTTGCCGAAAATAGAGGCAATAATTTTTTGAAGTTTGATTCGAATTTTGCCACTTTTTAAGTGACAAAGTTGCAAATTCTTCCTTATTCACTTTTTTTTTAATTAAGGATTTTTCACGTAAATGGCAACTTCCATTTGACTTGGAGGGCCCTTGGAGATGATTTTGCCAAAATTTGAGCTTCCTAGCTCATCGGCAAGTTGATCAAAAAACCCTCACTTTAGTTAATGTTGCAATTTTTGGAAACGAGTTAAGGCATCTCAAATGACTCAAAGATGCTCCCCACATAATTTTTTTCCATTTTTCTTCATTGAATTTTAGAATAAATGCAAAATATTTCTACCCATTCCAGAATAGAATGGTGCATTGTGAATCATTTGTAACTAATGTAATGTAATGGTACTAATGTAATCATGTGTAACTAATTTGTGAAAAATGTAATATAGTCTGAAACGAGCATCTTTTGACCAATTTGCCGAAGAGCTACGAGGCTCAAATTTTGGTAAACTGATCGCTAGAGACCCTCCTATAAGCACTCGAATCGACTTATTGTTAGAATGTTTCTGAGCTTGTTAGGCAGTTTCTGAAGTCCATTTACATAATCGATCATCAGCTCCTCAAACTATGAGAAGCTTAGTTTCATATCATAAAATGTCTGAATTGTAAGTGTATGTTTGAAAAGTTTGAACAATATCTAACCTGTAAGAATGAAATTATTCTTTGATGTTTAATCCCAATTTTGTTAAACGTGCAATTTTGTAAATGGCAAAATTTCTTTTAACTTCCCCGGCCAGAGGGTAGGGAAGTTTTTTACTTTTCAATTAAGTGCAAAGCTTGTCAAAAAGAACACTTTTTTCAGAAGAGTTTAGCAACTACTCAAGTCCTCCTGTCTTGACTAAATTGTCAACTGTTTCTTTATTTTCAATTCTTTGATATTCTGGTAATTTTGCTTGCTTAAATTTATTGCCTCTTATCAATAATTTTAGAATTTGATTATCACATTACAGTTTATAATTCTTAAGAGTCGAAATTAGTAATTTCTTTCTTCTTTGTAACTCAGTTTTTGTATTTGTGAAGAATAACAATGAAATAGCTTTATTATTTCTAAGCTGAAGAAGAGTTCCTGGTTCTTTATTTTTGCACTCTAAATTCACATTTTTATATATTTTTACACCCCAATAATAGTGCAAAAATTTTACCAATTGATTTTACTTAGTCTGTGGATACAAGCGGAGTTTTTGCATAATTGAAAGCTCTGCAGAAGCTAACGCTAAGGCTATCCTATGCTTATGTTCTATTACAATTTAATTTAAAATTTTATTCTATTACTTTCTTTTTACCAGGTGTATATTTGTATGGCGTGTACCCCATGATATGGTTGTAACAATGCATGCCCGTTTAAGTCAACAAGCAATGCGCCAAGGCAAACAATTAGATAATGAATTATTAAATGATAATAATTTAGATATATGTGATACAAATCGCGATGCAAATTATCGATTTAGTATTGGACAATTACCACAATGGGCTAAAAAACAATTAATTGATGATAATAGTCCACCACCATCATTGACGCAAAAAGTTGCAATACCAAAAGGACGTTGGGCACAACGGGCTGAAGAGAATCTATTAGATGTTAAAACATATTATTCATCATTATCACCACCACCACCATCACAAACAACAAGTATTAATAATAATAGTAATAATAATCAACAAAATGAACGAATATTATTTGATTCAGATGGTTCACGTGATAGTTCATTAGAAGAAACAACAAAACGTTCGATATTCTTATCAAAACAGATAACAGTAAAACGTGAAGTCTTATCAGATACTGGATTTGAATCAACAGCCCATGATGGTGATATCGATTCGGATAATGATTATAGACAGCGTCCATTGTATTACCCAATACAGAGCGATTCTCACAGGTAGATAAAAAAGATCATACAATTATTTTTCACCTCGAATTTGGCTATGTTTTTAGAGAATAGAGTCATATCTTTACTACCTTTAATATTTTTCAATTTACTAATATGACTATTCAACAAAAACTAGTCGAATACGAGCCAAAACACTGATGTATCCACCTTATACAACACAACTTTATTTACCTACTCAAGTTTAGTGACATGTGGAACAAGTTACCGCACTATACTGGGTGTTTCGCCTGAATATCCCTTATTTCTGCTAATAATTGCTAGCCAAATAAAAAAATATGTTAAAGATTTCCAGGGTAGCTCTTAGGGAAGATTTTAGCTCATTAGGAAATCGGTGACAAATGAGCCTTCGCCCAATTGTCTAAATTTAAACCTAAAAATAATTTAGGATTTCTAAGTGTTTCATTGATTTTCCGGAAAACGAACAATACGAGCAGAAAATTTCTTACAGATTTGGAAAACGTTTTTAATTTGCTACATGTTGGATGAAAACCATTGAGTAGAAGCAATATGAGGAAAAATACTAAAAAAACATGCTTTAGTTCTTCTTTTGTAACTCTAAACTACATAACTACATTCAAATTTCCAAAAATTCGATAGTTCATGACATGCTTCTTAAAATGTTCTTTCAAATATCGTTTGGATCATTAAAATCCGATGAAAAATAAACGAAAATTTCTATTTTGAAAATTGGCTGACTAGCCCGGCCCGTTAAGGGGCCGGGTCACAACTCTGAAAAAAGGTAAAAGTTTCGATAAACGATTCCTGCTTCATTTTTCGTCTAAAAGTCCCGTTTTTGGTCTCATTTGAAAGAGAATTTCAAGCTGCTCAAAAGGATTTGCATAGTTTTGGAAAATTTTATGGAAATTTTGAGTTATAGATGAAAATCTAGAAAGAAGTATGTTTTTCATATTTTCCCTCATAACTCGACCAATATTAATTCGTTTGCAATGAATATAAAGTTCATCCATAGCGAATCAAAAGAGCTTTCCACATATCTGACAAATGAGTGGATTTTCCAGTCATTTTTGATCATTTCACATGCATATTCGATTGATGAAAATTTCAACATTGAAGAATTTTTCGAATCTTTTTAACTAAATTGAAATGCCCTTTTGTGCATTAAAATTGTTGGCTTCTAGTGGCAGCGAATTCACCGTTACCAACATCGATGTTGACGAATTACGTAAATCCCAACGTAAAAAGAAACCGCCACCAATTCTACCAATAATACCACCACCAACAACAGCCCAATCACCGACCCAACTAAAATCACCCCAAATTCTTATCAACGAACAACTATCAACGTGTGGCAGTCAAGATACAGATGATGATGTTGATGATGACGATGATGATGTATCAACACCAAGCGGTGATAATACAGATCGTAATCCATTATCATTATTATCAGTCAGTACGGAATCATTAGATCAATTATTATATCGTGAGAAATATTTACAAGCAACTTTCCAAAATATGAGCGATAATCGTAATAATAACAATAATAGTAATAATGTATCATCATCAATATCATCGAAATTCCTGACGAAAACATCTGAAATTAATATGGCGGCGATTAATGCAATCAAACAAACGAAAAGCGATCCGGAAACGTTAAAAAAACGACAATTGTTAAGTAAGCGTATTGCTGACACTAAAAAGAAATTAGAGAGTGTAAGTCAAACAAATTTCTTATCAATTAATTGGCTAATCGGTTGATTTTGTTTTGTTTTTTCATTGATAACAGGTGGGTCATTCTAGTCCATTGAAATGTAGCCAATCAGTACACGATTTGAGTCCAATACCTGAACGTGATAAATACGCAAAGAAGAAACAAGGTAATTGTAACAATAATAATATTAATAATCTTAATGATTCAATTAACACGATTACTAACACCAAAGATTTGATGATTTTATCGAATTCTGTACCGAATAATTTACAATTATGTGGTTCATCTAATAACAATAATAATATTAAAGATTTAACAACAACAAAAATCAATTTAGACGAATTAATACGTCCACGAAAATTAAAATTAGATAAAACTTTAACTAAATATAAACTACATAAGAGTTTACCTGTATCGCCGGTAAGTGAAGAAAGGAGTTTCTTAGATTTTGTTCAACAACAACAGCACCAAGAAATCGGTAAAACAACACGACATTCGTTTAGTTATTTTATCGATTTGAATGAGAAACATCGTAATGATGAGAATTTCAAACAAATTTGTAATGAAATCGAGGAGTTTTCACAGAATTTCAATCGTAATCTTGATGAAATTGAGAAAGATTTAAAAACCGATTTTATAATCAATGAAAGCGATAGTAATTTCAGTTCGGATAGTTTAGAAGATGAGGATTATAGTTTCCATTCGATTGATAATCGTAATAATAGGCGACAATCGAAAAAACAACAATTACCACGTCGGTGTCTATCGAATAATGAATTATCGCGCTATTTTGATGATTTAATTATGAAAAATAACGAAAATATCGAGATTGAACAGAATAAAAGTGAAAGTTTCTATTTAAATCCAACAAATAAACATTCCCAAGACAGCATCTTATCGGATGATAATCAACTAGATTACGATTATTATCAAACAAATCAATTGAAAAGTGATTATAACAGTATGGAAAGTATATTATCGAATGATTCCGATTGTAAATCGGCGCCGTTAGAGATTCTATTCGTTGAACAGAAACGTTCAATGCGCAGTAATAGCGGCTATAACACACCGGTTTCAAATCAACCAATCATAATACCCTCTTCGATCAGCCAACCAATCACCACATTACCCCTACCAATAAGCCAACCAATCACAATGCCCACGTCGATCAGTCAACCAATCATAACACCCGCATCGATCAGTCAACCAATCGCAACCGTCTCGATGACATCATCGTTCAGTCAACCAATAATGAGCGTCCAACGACCAATGAAAACATCCCAAACACAAACCGATTTTATAACACCCAATGATTATATAGCAAAAAAATCGAATAGTAATAATAGTATTGAATTTCAAGAGAAATTATTACGTTTTGAAACAATCGCAAAACAACAATTACATAAACCGGCTATTGCTTATTTTATTAAAACAACAAATAATAAGAAACAATTGAAGAACAATCATCAAGATTATGACCGGATGATGATTATACCAACTTTAGAAACTAAAAATCGACAATATCGTAATAAATATTGTAATATTTTGAATAATAAAAGCGATGTAAATATCGAAATGTATCAACAAAAATGTAGCGGCAGTTGTAATAATAATAATGATAACAATGAAAATCTATCAAAATTGCCACGTGTACAAGAGACTTCAAGTCTAGACCGGCATTTATTCACGAAAAGTTTCATAACGAACGAGAAAATCGTCCATAAACCGCCGAAATGTACGAAACGCAACAGTACAAAGACATCGATGCGTAAAATTCGAACGTACGAATACGTTAAAAAAGACGAATTCTATCAACAGAGAAACAATAATCGAAAAATTGATTTGTTAAATAATCAACAGGATGAAATAGCTGGAACTTCAACGATCGAAATCGCCTATAAAGAGAAGAATCTCGATAAAGATCTAGAGACAAGTCCACCGTTGATTTTAAACGAATTGTATGATAGTTTAGATAAGAAAATTATGAATTTCGATGATAAAAATAACAAGAATGAGAATCTAAATTTCGATACGGATAAATTGAAGTGTAAATTCTTCAATGGGAAGCACTTCAATAATGATTCTTTGATACAAAGTACGTTGGAGAATATCAAAATTTTGAACGATATACAACGGAAAATCAATAAAATTAATAATTTAGTTGATATATTCAAGAAAAATATGTATAGTGGTAATATAAGTAAAGTTAGAGCCTTATCGAATATGTACGAGAGCTTAACAACAAGTCAAAGTTATTATAATGACTTAACCAAGTTACAAACAACTTCGATTCGTAATAATAACAAATATCGTAAGCGTAACTTAAGTCTGCCGAGTTTCGTTGAGCGGCGCTTAAATTATGAAACAACTCAAGTGCAACAACAACAACAGCAGTCGTTGAAAATGAAAAGAGGTGATTTCTCTTTAAAATCTCTCGATGTTGTTGTTTAATTAAATTGCACAATTTTTTATTTCAATATTTTTTTTATAATTGCATGTAATTTTGGATTTTATTTTAGTTGTTTTGTTTTTTTGCATGTTTACAGTTTATTTAGATGGCACAACGAATAGCAATTTGCGTAGATCGTGCAGTTTAAGTGATTTAAGCATGCAAAAAAGAGGGAAAAATAAAATTGAACAAGGTGAGTTTAATTGCACAATTTTTACTAAAAACTAAACTATTAAATTTAATCCGTGAAAAATGCAAAATCATTCGTTGCTTGGTTGGGAATTTTTCGTTACCAAATGCTTTTGTGAATGCTGAACGGGTCAATATTTGATCGAAGATTTCTCGCTTGTTTTTCAAATTCAAATAAAGTGCAATATTGTATTAGAGACTAGTTTCGGTTTTTGAATATTTTATGGAAATCCGGAATTACAGAGGAAAATTTTGAAGCATATTTCTTTTAATATTTTGTCTTACTTTCTCTAATAATTGAGTCTATATTGATTCATTTACCGTAAATATTGAGTGTAGTCGATAACAAATTGAAAGTTTTTCGGTTTGGTAGTTTCCTGGAAAATTGGCAAAAATTAAAATATTTTTCGTCATATTAAATATGTAGAATTAAATATGGCTCTTTTTGGAATTTTATAAATAAATGTCAAAATCTGGATTGTCTATAACCAAAAAATATGGTACTGTTTCATGGTCCTTTCGATAATAGGCGTGTTATGTGGAAAACGTGCTCACTTTTCTGGGGAAAATAACTCTTAAGTGATATTCGGAAATGTGCTCCAAAATTTTTCTCTGTAACTGAGGATTTTTGTTGCATTTTCTAAAACGGTAATATTGTAAGGCCCGTGAAGAGCACTATGAAAGTTCCATTATTTAAAGCATTGTATTCCGGCTCTTTAAGGGGCAGATTTTCCCGGAAATATTATAACACGATTTCTTGCATGTTTTGTAATTCGTAACAAAGCACGACATAGCGCCAAATAGAGGATTTTAAAGTGCAAGTCTTAAAAGTTTTCTTTTTGGGAAATTTCAAGATTTTTAATTGTAGAGGAAAATCTTAGGAGTATGTTTTATAGATTCTTCCATATTTTCCTTTACAGGATAATCTATGTTAAAAATTTTCAGAAAAATTAATAAAAATAGACATATTTTGCGCAATTTTAAAGATATACATACAACCCCCTTCTCTTAAAGGTGTTNCCGACGTATGGCGCTGTGAACACCTTTTAGAGAAGGGGGCTGTATAGTAAGTGTAACATTTTCTGAAAATTGCTTATTTCCAATTTTCAAAATTTGGTCTTTCTTCAAACTGAAAACTGTAAAGACCAAATTTATGAGCTATCCATGCGATTATTACTGAAAAAATACTTGCGTTGCTTTTCTGAGAAATTTGCCGAAAACACACTATTAGTTCATGCTCCAAAATTTCCACTGTAACTAAGAAGTTCCAGTCCATTTCCAAAAACTATCAGATCCGTGTACTTTGAAATGCTCGTTTCAGTGTGCTATTAGATTTTATTATTCAAAAACAAGTAAGAATTCATCATTTTTTCGCCTTTCTTTATTTGTAACAAAGCAAGATATAATAATGGAAAAGGGATTTCAAGAATTTTAGAGAATTTTGTGGAAATGTTACATTATTGAGGAAAATCTTGGGGCATGTCTTTTACAGTCTCCGAGACTTTCTTTCACAGTTTATGTGAGCAAATATTATCGATTTTTCAATTATTCTCCTGTAGTGTATTGTAAATTTAAAGCATTTTTCAAATGTTGAAAAAAGTTTTCCATAAATTTATGAATTCTCTGGAAAATGAAGTAAAATTGTAAAGAAAAACAATAGAAATATTTTGCACAATTTCAAAATGGAAAATGAGACAGTATTTTACCTGAAAGAATCATGATGATTATGAGATGTCTCGTTTTTGGAAATCCAAAAGGAAATCTTGAAAAAATTAGTTATTTTCATCTATCATATGTTGAAAAATTTGCAGTTTTTCAATTTTTCCCAAATATCAAGCCTGTCCGAAAATTTCTAAAAAAATTGGAAAGTCGTAGCAATTTTCTACCGGTATTCGTTGTAAATTAGATAATGTATATTGATTTATGGAGGAAAATATAAAAAATAAACATACTTTGAGATCTTCCTCAACAATCCTGAATTTCTTCGAAAATTTCCAAAATTTACTCAGGATGATGTTTTGTTACAAATTGGAAAACAAGTGGGAAATTGTTTAGTAAATGTTCTTTTTTTTAAGAGTTGTAACCTGGTCTCTTGTGGAAATTTGTTTTTTGATTTGCAACAAAGTATGAAGCAGAAAGAATCAAGGTGTAGGACTTGAAAGTTTTCATTTTGGAACAAATTCAGGAAATTCTCAATTATAGAGGGAAATTTTGGATTTTTCTTATAATTTTCTATAATTTCCGCCACAACTTTACCAATTATACGCATTTTTCAATAATTCCTCTGGAACTCTCCGAATATTGTACAAAATTTTCGATAAATCCATTTGTTTTCTGAAAAATTAACAGAAACAAAAAAATTCAGTAAGAGCTTTTTATGTAATTTGAACGATGTAAATTCAGACGAAATTCTATTATTAAGGAGCCAAAAATTTAGTGAAAAGTCTAATTTTTGGAAATCTAAGGACAATTTTGGAAAAATTCAATATTGAGTCTATTATATGTGGTGTATAGATCTCTGTCGTTAAGATTGTGTAAAAGTTAGACTACAGTTTTTGAATTTTTTCTATATTTTCTTGATAACTAACTAAATATTTGTTTTGTAAATTTAGAAAGTCCTTTCATTTTCACTATTCAATGTAAACTAATTAATACTAAAACGTGAATTATGGGAGCAATTGTTTAAAAATATATATTCAAAATTTGTTCAAAGCTTTCCAAAATGTTAATATTCACATTCTGGACTTTAAATTCCTTTAAAAAGTTATAGTCCGGCCCCAAAAGGGCAATTTCTTGAAAAAGCTATTTTTTTTTAATTTGTAATAAAGCACAAGTCTGCGCTACAAACGGCTTGCCAAGGTGCATTATCTTGGAGTTATTATTTTCATTTACTTCACTATAAATTTAAAGGACTTTCTAAATATCCAAGACATTGTTCGATAGACTATGTAAATTTTCCTGCACAAACTTAATGATGGAAAAACAAACGATATGTTGCCCAAAAGTATTTAATTTTCTAAAAAAACTACCAATTCTAGCGTAAAATTTCTTGACGACTCAAAAAGTCGCTTCAATTTGCTATCAATTACCCCCCAAGATTAATCATGAACTAACTAGTATAAGGGAAAATATTCTTAAAGAAATACCCTCAGTTATGCGGAATTTTTTTAAACTTTCCAGAATGTCGAGATTTATGGGCCTTAAAATTGTCTTTCCAACGCCACTTCGCACTTTATTACAAGCTACAAAACAAGTAAAAAATCGTCTATCATCCTTTTTCTCACGAAATTAAATTTACAATAAATTGTTGCAAATTTGTTAAATTGTCCAATTTCAAAATTTCTCTAGTTTCAGGTAAAAAATCCCAATCGTCATCCTCATCAAGATCAAATTCAAGATACACGAAAAATATATTAGCACCATCAACATCATCATCATCAATGATGCGCAGTCGGTCAATTGGTGTATTAAATCAATCTGATTCTGATACAGATATACAAATGAATACTGATAATAATAGCAATAATAAAAAGGTATCAAGATTAATGCGTCCAACTATAAGTAGTTATAATAAAATCAACAATAAAATACAACAACGCAATAAGAAACAGTCACAAAGCTTAACAACAATCGATATCGATAATGTATCAACGTCAGATGATGATTTAATTGAAACAACAACAACAATTGTTAATAAACCGATTGTACCGCCGAGAAATCGGGGTAGTTTATTGGAAAATAGTGGTGGTGGTGGTGGTGAGGGTGGTAATAATGGCCCACCATTAGTAATGCCCCGACATTGGAACAATAAAGACAAACAAAAGAGTGAGTAACTTGTTTAATTAAGGCGAATTATTTTCTATTAATTTGTGCGAATTTATAGATACACGACATTCTTTAGTCAGTGATGATCTAGCAAATGTTGAAAGTAAGTTGCAAATTAAAGGAACGGTCTATAATTTCTTCGAAAAGTGGAATTTTCGATCGAAGATTTCTCCTATATTTTTCACTGTAAAGTAAAGTGCTAGGGCTCGTTGGGAAGAGCCTTTTAAGCTGTGGGTGTGATGTTTTTTGTTTTGGAAATTTTTGTGGAAATCTTGAGTTATCGATGAAAATCTAGAAGCTTGCGTTTTTCTATATTTTCCCCTATAATCAATTGATTTGTTTGCAATAAATATGAAATTCAATCGATAACAAATTGAAGTGGTAGTTTTTCGTAGAACTGAAAAAGATGACAAAATTTTGAAGTTTTCATACTTTGTAGCTTATATATTCGTGTTCTGATATTTCGGGCATATTTCTTGGAAATTCATTTACCGTTTTCAGTCATTCAAAATAATTGTTTTTTGGCTTTCCAATAATAGAAAGACTTGCTCATTTCCTTGGAAAAATTGTGTGGAAAACCAACTAACGATAGGTTCATATACACTTGAGCGGATATGTAAATGTTTGCAAGTTGGGGTTAACTTAAGACAAGATCTTGCTAAGGGATGATTAAATAAAGAAGAAAACTAGGCTCAAGTCATCAAGATAATGGGACACTTCTAGTCTAATTTTAGTCTTTTTTAAGTGTGTTCAGGACTTATAAATTGTTATGGCACACAGTTTTAGTATTTTTTGTAAGCCTTTGAAGAAATGTTTGCAGTTTTACGAAATTTTCTTTCGGAACTATCAGTTTTTAAAAAGGCTTACTCTTAATTTTTCAAATTTAGCCTAGTTCAAAGGATTTTCTTTTGAAATCGTCACTTTGTCCCGAATTTGGCACATTTATCCTAAATCAACACTCAATTTACTCCTTGCTATTGATCTGGTACAAAATGTCTAGCGAATTTGATTTTTCATGATTTTTTTCCGGATTACTACTGAGCCGGTCAGTAGTTTTTTCCTAAATTTTGTTCTTGAGTCGTTAAAAGAATGAAGGTCAGGCTCTGCTTGCGAAGTTTCAACAATTCTCACTCTTAATAGTTAAAGTTTAGCTTCAATTTCAAGGATTTTTTCCCTTAAACCATAACTTTATACCGGACTTTGGTACTTTTTGCAAATAGCTTGAGATGCATTTATTCTAAATCATCAGTTTTTAGCCAATTTAATTCTTCCAGTTGACTTGGCTCAAAATCTGTAACACTTCCCTACGAGGTTCGTTAATTTTTTTTTCAAAATTGTTTCAACTAAAGCAGACTTGAGAATGAGATTCCGGTACTTCTAACTGTTAGAAGTACCGGAATATCATTCTTTGGATAGCTTAAGTTTTTCCTATACCCAGTCTCTTTTTAGCAAGATTTTGCCTACCATTTGATTGTTTTCCACACGATTTTTCCAAGAAAGTGTTTAAAACCTGAAGAAAATGTAGTACCAAATAGTCGTCTTCAATAGGTGAAAATGACAAATGAATTTTTCTAGAATTATAAAAATTAGTGCTTCGCAAATCTAATATTTTCTACTGTATAAGTTTTCAAATAGTACATCTTTTTTCTAATTTTCCGGAAAATTATCATGCCTGTAGAAAAATTCTGTAAATATTTGGAATGCCTTTTCAAATTCACCACAGACAAATCAATATAGGCTAAATTATAGAGAAACATTCTAAACATTTTAATGCAAGTTCCTAGATTTTTATTTAGTGCAAAATATCAAAAAAAAATCCAAAACGATAAGCAGCAATATCTGAAGTCTTCAGCTAGCCATACTACTTGATTTTAGAGTGAAAAATAAGGGAGAAAGTTTTTTATTAAATTAACATCCATTCAACGGTTTCTACCCTATTTTTCACTCTAGAAACGAGTATTAAGGCTCATTAGAAAGAGCATTCTAAGCTGCAATTACCGGCAAACAACCGAGTCGATCGTACATTTTCTTGAATATTTGGAGAGCTCTTTCAATTTCCTACAGAATAAACCCTAATTAATTAAAAACAGAGTAAAGCCGATTAAGTTATAGGGAAAATTATTAAAAAAATTATTAAAATAAAGAGAAATTTTCGATCTAAATTCCTCTTTTTTAAAGAACTAGCCTGGCTCCTCAACAAATTTGTGGTTTTTAATGCAATTCTATTGGAAAAATTCCAGTGTCCCGTCAATTATGCGATGATGTAATTAAACAATTAACAACAGCCGCTGATAATGTTGTCGATTTGTATAATCGTTTAAATGACGATAAAACAATGACACAATCATCTTCATCGACCCAGTCATCAACGTCATCGTCATCAAATGCTGTAATAGAAAATGATATGATAAGAGATTTAGAGATATCCATGTGCAGAACATTGAAAATTTTCCATGATTGTCTCGCAAAAAAACTACGCCAAAATAACGATAATAATACAGACGTGAATCAAACTGATACAGTGAAAAAATTAAACGATCTTGTATTAAAAGGGACAGCCGGTTCAAATAGTATTGTTAATATAATGGAACAATATTCAGATATTTTATTAGATATGGTCCAACAAAAGATCCACACTAATTCAAATATTTGATGAATCTCTAACTCATCCCATAATTAATTAAAAAATTAATAAAAATAAACATTCCAGTTATTGTATTATTATTTTATTATTATCTCTAACTAATCACACAATCAATTAAATCATTAATAGAAATAAAGCTTCCCATTGAGGCTGTCAATGTGGAATCATCACAAATGAAGACTTCAATTAGAGTTGCCAAATTCCACATACAAAATAATCAAGTTTATTTTTATTAATTATCTAATTGATTATATGATTAGTTAGAGATAATAATAATATAGTAACGGTAATAATCATCCTAACTTTTATTTATTAAACCCAATTGTAATTTCGTATATTGTAGTTTTTTTTCTTTTTTAATTTAAATAATAAAAGAATTCCCGTATTGATACGTTGGTGATTCTCACAAACAAATCGGATTGTATATTCATTTCAATTAGTTTTTAAAAGAAAACAGATTTAGCTGCAAAATTAAAATAAGTCGTTTTTTATCGAATGAGCGAATTTGTCAAAATGGCGTATTTTTGGCGCGAAAACAGAACGAAAGTGTTACAATTTTGGTCCTGCAATTCAAATACAGTTGTAAGTTCATGCGTGCAAATTCAGGCATGGTCTTTGTGGGTAACAGTTCTGAGTCTCGTTCTATCAAAGGGCTTTCTTTGCACTGAAAGGAACAAAATTAAAAAAGTGTTGTTTGGGACTTTCCTGAAAGGAATACAGTTTTTTTGGCAAACAAAATTACACACAATTGATTCAAGGATAAACCTCCAAAATAGTATCACCCTCATACGCCATAGGTAACAGTCTGCTCCTGGGAATTTATCTCAAAAATTCCGGTAAAATTTTTTTTTCCCATTTATAACAATTCAGTTATGAAATTTGTTAGAAATTATGACTTTAGTGGGGTTCTGACGTTTCAATTTTAACGATTTATAGTCCCTTTCTCTGAAGGTGTTAACAGCGCCATACGTCGGTTAATTA
>JACDRP010000482.1:0-42790 GCA_013841185.1 Hycleus phaleratus | reverse complement strand
TAAGAATCAAGAACTTTCAATTTTTCTCAATTTAAATTCACTCTTGCAACTTGATTAGTGTTTTCGATTTTTTTGCTAGAAAGTCGGCAATTCATTAAGTTTTTGCAACCTTGAATCTACTGTTAATCACCGTTAAGTGTAACTAATCAAAATTTGCATATGTAATAACAATTTCTAAACAATTTGTTCCGTTTTTTTGTTCAATGATTCAAATTATGAAAGTGACACTTTTTACAATATGAATTGAAATTTTACATTGGCAACAGAAAAATTGTAGAAAACGCGAAATTTTGAAAATTTCCTTGCTGAATATTTTACTATTAAAATATTCGTGTATCTTAAACAGAAGCTTAATAACATAAATACCTTAAATTTTATGCGATTAGTAATCGTCATTGGGGTTTTATGAATTTACATACTCGCCCATAGTCTATAGGTATACATACACATATACATATTACATTAAATCGAACATAGATGGGGGTGTGTATATAGATATACATATATAGGCTACAATGTTGTATGGATAAGGAGGATGAGTTTTGGGGGTGGTTGGGCGATTGTGGGTTTTGAAGGGTAAGTGTTGCTGGTTTGAGGGAAACTGAAGCAGGTCCAGCAACAACAGCAGCAGTAGCAGCAGCAGCAGCACGTGCGTGTTAACCACAGTCTAACATCCCACCCACGCAACCCTTGTAAGGAAACAACACAACTATAGTGTATATCTCTAGTGTTGTCCTAAGCTAAATCTCAACAATTCCACCACTTTATCCGATAAAGTTTCTGTAAATAAATCTCAGCAAATCGCTTAAAATTCATAGATAATGCGTTACAATTACAGGATTGTTTTGTGGGTGATTTCTTTTTTGGGGTATTTCGAGTTTTATTGTTTAGAATTGTGGTGGAATTGTTGTACGAAAGGATGAAGGTCCATAGGGAGACTGTAAGAGGGTGTATTTGTATGTGTTTGTGTATAGTAGATAGGTGGTTTGGTAGTGTCCGGGTATGGACCTTACACTAATAGCAAAGCACACACACGCACAAAGACCGAGATCTGGAATAGAATCAATAATCCCACATTAAAGCCTGAACAATGCTACATCTGCACACGCATTATACATTCATATGTACATTCTCTCTCTGTTCTCTATCGCTGTTATATCCTCCTATAGTCCTCCCCTTGGCCCTCTCTTATCCAACCAAGAAATTCAATATCCGCTAATTCATGGACCGTGACTACCGACCGATGCTGGTGGTGGTGGTGGTGGTGGTGGTAATGCTACTATAGCATCATCGAATCTTTTCAAGAGTAAAATCAACTGAATTGTTTCTTTAATGTCACCGAAACGAAAAGAGAAAAAATTTAAGAGTGAGAGAGATTGAGTTGAAAGGGGATTTGTTGTAATTTTTGCAATTGCACCACCAACACGTCGCCACGTTTCCAGTACCATGTAGTGTGAAAGAATGCAAATAGGCAGGTTGTGACTTATTAGTTCCATCAACTAGCGTTTATCTACAATATGAAAAGAATTTCCAACGTCGCACCTCAATCTACAAGCCCAACGGGTCAACTTTATACATCTATACCATAAACGTTATCCCACCATTATTACCAAACCACTTTTATCCGACAATAACAACAGCATTGAATGTCCGGCCAAGTTCCTTCAATAATTTCCAATCTCTTACTCTCTCATGTACAAAATCTGTATTTTATTATTATTACAATGTTGTTATGTATCATATCTGCCACTATACCACGTGAACCATTCAAGACTTTACAGATAAATTAGCTGGTTGATTTGGAAAATATTTTAACGATTTGTAGGAGGATCCACGGGAAACATTTTGGCAAACGCTAGTCGAAACGGAGTTGGTCAAAAAACGTGTATTTGGATCAATATCGTGATTTTGATCTATCAGTTACTCGCATGGCTCGAAAATCGCCGTAAAGTTGTTTTTTGAGGTTTTTACATTGCTCAAAAAGCTACGAAGTCCAAGGAGGATTCCTTCGCTTGTATACTTTTAAGTGGTTTATTCGGTATACATACGGTTTTGTTTCCATTTAAAGATAAATCAATTTTTCTGTTGGTTTATTATAAGAGCGGCTATTTGCCGATCCTGTATTTAGATTGAAAACATTCCGCTCCGCATCGCGAAACTTACACGTTTTAATGAATAACAACAACACCAACAACAACACTAGTACTAACACATTGGAATTTTCATTACAAAACGTCAAGATTTCCAAAGGATAACGGCACTAGCCAATAATGCAATTATTATCATCGATAGTTTTAATAATATTGCAAAATTATAGGCGAAAATTTCGATTTTCTAACGGGTGAAAAATCGTCGCTAGCCTCTCACGTAACACACTTTAATTACGTTACTAGCATAGTATTAGTGAGGACATTTAAGACGGACTGACTAGACGATGTGCTGAATATATAATCGCATATGCTCCCTCTACAATTCCGCATATCATCTCCGATTTGACGTTAAAAATTCGGTTTAAGACCCGAAAAATCAACCGGTAGATTTATGGTTTTGGGTCATGATATGAAAAATAAGATTCCAATAATACTATTACTCGTATACGATTTGAATTGTTGGTCAGTTAATTCACATATTGTGGGTTGCTTTTGTAAATAATCCAGCCTTAAGGCGCTCTATCCTCAACTCTAATCATGTATACAATACGATTCTAGACCGGCGAGTGATTAGCAAGAGTTGGTACAGTAAACAAAACCTAATATGTAGATCTGGACCGGAATTTCTAACACTAAAACAACTAGACTGTTGTCGCAAAAAATTGTGTCGCCTCGTTTTTAATAACACCAATTTCGGCATCAATTAAAAATCTTCAATTGTCTTAAAGGAAATGAATCCGAAGCCGGCAAAGATGGCATAATTATCCGTCTAATGGTTGATTTTTTCGTTATTCATCCATTTTCTTTATCATTATTATCATCATCAACCCCAATCCCTGTATTTCTCTTGCTATTTATACAGTTTAGAACGCTTGAATAGTTAAGGGAAGCATGTTGTGTCTTAGAATTTGGCAGGACAAAAGCATGTGCAAGCCATATCCGCCACTGCCACTCCTTCAACCACCCTTATATTGTGGTTATAGGATCTATCTTGGTCGTATGTAAAGGGGTCAAAATTATCCTTGTCTCTCTCTTACTATTTCTCTATCTTTCATAGTGTATATGTCTATGTGAATGATACAATACCGTATCTAGAGGTCATGACTGCTCGTAGGCTCTCATAGGAACTAATTACAATGTATGATTAATTATCGGGGCCACTGCAGAGCAGGGATGGTCTATAGCGTGTCCTCTCGGCCGCGATGTCTTACTGCCAACCACTGTCTTAGCTTGATAATGTCAGAACATACAGGGTGGATTTCCTTAGAAGATTCTTCATAACAAAACTGCCAAATAAACTCCCTGTATCTGTTTATGTCACTAATCAAATCTCTGAATAAGCAGCAATTTCAACGGTATTTCACAGGTTAAAAATGTTAAGATAAAATAATACATACACAACATTTACATTTTTAAATTTGCCCTTTTAAAGCTTCTAAAAAATTGAAGAAAACACAGATTGAACGCAAAACATTTAAATGCAGAATCTTTCGCCTCTTTGTTGCTCGATTACAGGAATTTAGTATCAGTTTCAAAACCAGTGTTTCCCAACAGTCTATTCGAGAATTCTTATTGGCCTGGAATTTCTCACCTAGATGACATGAGATTTGTTCTCTTTGTTAAAATTAATCCCCCTAAAAGGGCTATCAAGGAATTTACGGATGGACACTTGAAAGAAAGTTTGAAAAACACTAGCATAGACTTTTGATGCTATTCAATTCATTAAAAAAAAAACAATTAGTGTTGAGTAAACAGATATTAAAACACAACTAGGGAGGCGAATGACTAGGCCCATTTTAATTTTCACACGATCAATGCCCGAGGAGGATGTTTTTCTAATTTTTCAGACCCAATAATGATAATCCTCTATATACTGGTGACAATTAGTAATTGAAGAAATTTTGAAGACATATCCAGCACTTTTGCGTTTTTATGGTGCAAAAATGTGATAGAAGTGCTTTGTAATTGAAGTGTTGTCTAGTAGTGAAATATCGCCCTGTATACGGTCCTATTGCGAGCAGTTCGAATCGATTCAAAGGTCAGCATGTTAGATGTTCGATTATTTTAATATAAGATTTGTTCCAATGTAAAATTGGCCAACATGTCGAATATTAATACAATTTAATGCAAATACCTTGAGTCCTATTAGTATGGAAGTTATATTCAAGGATAGTGTCCTGCGGCGAATGTAATACCTCCTTTACATAACACATCCTTCGTCCAGCACACACTGATTTCCATACTGACTGATGTTAGTTGTGGCCCTACCATACTGTTCCTTCAGTACAGTCTAGTATAATTTCAGACATTCACTAGTTTTGTATAAGACGACAGGTACAGACTGGGCAACAATGATGGATCGTTAATGGTATTACGTAAGGGATATATTAAGATAAGAACATTTGCTTTATAACCAGAAGGATAATCAGGACTTTACAGGAAATGGTCAGCGTCTAATGATTTTAATCACTAAAATATCAAATTTCTTGGACAAGTTTATCAGATTGATACTTTTACATCTCTATTGTTTTGAAATAATAGAGATAGATTATTGTATGTAATGAAATACGTATTATCCATATTGTCTGTGACAGATTTGATTGTTATAGTTTGAGATAATTTAACATATCTGTACAATATAGTTGAGTTGCAGGAATGGTCTGAACATCGTTGTATTACACTCATCTGCATACCCGGTCTGTTTCAATGTAAAAACGTCTCATCTCGAACATCCGACACGATCTCCTCCTTCACACACACAACTACCGTTCGGCCGTTGCAACACAACATAGGGGTTGTGTTTTAAGCAAAAGCACTTCAGGCGGGTAGAAGTCCATTAATCTTACGCTCATCTTGGCCGGATGTAAAGGAGCTATCCCCATTGCATATTCACATCCACACATCATGGATTGCGCTGAGGCAAAACGACCCCAGGTCCATGCATACGGAGATTTACTTAAGATGTTGTTATAGACCCTCTCGCTTGCTCTTCTGTTGTTTGTTTCTCGTCAAATACACACACCCCTTCATCCCTTACTACCCGCCACCATCTCCTTCTACAATAATGTTATATAACACTAGCTTCGGCCACACTCGCCCAGATCCAGCAGGGATAATTAGGCCGCAGGATCGGCAGGATTCAAACCGATGCAGATTTGGTTAATTTGAGATTGGGAGAAGCGTATATGCTGTTGGTGAGGGCAATCGATGTGTGTGGTGGGCCCTCCAAAGGGGTGGCAGCGGTAAGGGATGTTGTAAGATTAATGGGCCAGCGGTGGGTTTAAGGAATGTCTGGATTAGTAGTTGCAACTTTAGAGCACTATCAACGATACAAATTACAAAATCGAATCCTATTAAATCGATGAATTTTTTTTTTTTGGAAAACATTGAGGAAAAATCGTCGATTTCTAAGTTAGATCCGTAACAACCTGTTGGAGTGTCAGTTTTGACGTTTCTTTGCCCGACCGTAAATCAATCGTTGCTCAATTGTTGGATTGTCGTAAAATTGAATGACTTCTTTTCGGGAGGGGGCGCAATTCTTGCAAAAGGGAGCCTATAATGCGAATACTTGTAGAATTATCTCAATTATAATAAAGAGGTTAGAAGCATTGTTTTCGTGTTAATACCGTTAAGAGAACACAAATATTTTCATTTCATCAGATCCACGTCAGGTCAATTATAAAAACTAGCACAAGATACAGGGTGCGATCGCAATTATTGAGTTCTCGCTTAAAACGACGTTACGGCCCATTATTACAAACTAAGTAATAGTTATTGCCGTTCATACTTGCACCAACTACTTATTACACTTAACTTTAACACTCATCTCGGCTCGAGTTTAACCTCCATGGTCTTGCTGTTGTTATTATTGTTGTTATTATTATTATTATTGAACATAAAGCGCGCGCCAAAGGTATAGAATATAGAGGATTATCGTACACATATCTTTAACAATTTACTATTTCCCTTTCACCCCCATATTCTCGATGAATTGTCGCGTATTCTCTCCTATTTCTCGGGCGCTATTTTACATGAATCCAGTGACGATCTTTTTGTTGTTGTTTGTTCCGTATTTTCGTTATTTATAGCGGATCTTGCAAGACGAAGTGAATTGGAAATTCTAAATATTTAAAATGGCAACAATTCTACAAGATTTTTGATGATTCTGGCGGATTTTCTAATAAAAATTGATTAATATTAGCGAAAGATTGATGGGAATTTACGAAGAGCGCTCTATTCTCATCGACCATTATTAATTAATAATTAAAATTTAACAAAAAATAACCATTAATTTTTAATAAATATAGATTTGATGTGCAAATTAAAGGGCGTAGAAACCGAGTTGGACATATTAAACGATAGGAGGGTGTTGTCGAGGAGTCGAGCATTGTCCGAAGGAGGGTCTTGACAGGACAGAAATGTTCATCCTTATAATATGTACGTGTGTATGTGTGTGACTAGAGTTGATAAGACTGGAGAGTTTGGTTGGTTTAGTAAGGAGATCTTGGGACTGTTTTCCCAACTCATCCCCGACACATCCCTCTCATTTACATACGGCTACTCTACTAACACCAACTAGCCTAACTAGAGTTTCTTCGTTGACAGCTTCTATGTCGCCAACTATTCTCTACTGCTTTCCGTTTTCTTGTCATTGTTACACTACCGCCAGGCATTATCAACAATTACCGGAGATTGATTTACTGTCGACCTGATGATAGGCTCAAATTCCAACGAATTCTTTAAAAAAAAAAATCATTTCTAGTAAAATTATGAATTTTGTTGGATATTTTCAAGTGTTGCGTGTATGTAGCGATAATTGTTGGTGTGTGGATCGATAATGAAACTAGTGCGAGATTAGTTTCGCGTGTATGCAAGACCAGGCAGCCCTTATCAGTCGTTTTGACAAGACAACAGGTCATAATATAATGCGAAATTAGAATACCTTAACATACATAAATTCGCCGAAATGACAGTCAAAGCTTATACCCATTTGTAATAACTCACGTATAGGTGGGTGTGTTGTACAATATCTGACCAAATTTGTAATATTACCCGATTTGATAGAGAATAGAAAGGGGTTCAGATTGGGGGCTAGTCAAGAATAGTCTCTATATGTGCATGTATTTATATAATAGAATCCTCGAAACAAGGACCACATATTAGGGATAGTTGCTTACTCTCTAATCAATAGATTCATATACGACGATATCTGCATATACTCACACGAGCCGGAAGGACGAGGACAATACCGCCTCCACTTATATTCCACCCTTATTCATTATTCCCTCCGTCTATCGCCGTTTCCAGATGGACCCCTATTGGCTAGTGAGCGAAATAACCGATACATTCAATTCAAGTTGGAATGAAATAGATATAATGGATATACACGGGTGCTGAACTAAAAGCAATTGACCAGCAATTTTAGCCAAATTGGAATTCTCTAAAACATCAGGAATATATTTTTGAATATGTAATAATTTCAACAAGATTTTTTACAAATTAAAGGAAATACAAGCGGATATTGAGCGTGAAACATTGAAATGCAAAATCCTTCGCCTCCTTGCGTCGATCATTATTTGTTCACGATAGTTTAGTATCAATTTAAAAACCAGTGTTTCTTAAATCCTTATTGTTCGAAGAGTCAATTTACAGATGTAGTGACGAAAAACAAAAGAGAACCCATTTACAGTGATTCTCAAGTCATTCTGACTCAATTTGCATGCACATCTCAATTGCTGAGAAAAGTTTTTTTTGACAAACTTCCAAATTTTCGTAGAATGATCGTCATTGATTTTTAAAGTATTTTTTTTTAATTGATTCTCATATAAACTATACACTTTCAGTACAGCAGCCCTGTACGTATGTGAAATAAGAGCAAACGGTAACGAAACGTCGACGGAATAAGGAATTGATTGTACACGGACGATGCCTTAGTCCTACTGAATATGTACAAGGATCTAGCATCCTTATCCAACCCACCCCTCTTAGATGGACTTCTCTACAAAATCTTACAATACCCTCTACATAAGGGTGACATATGAACGGATTGACGTCACATTTCGGACATAGACATAAATAATCACCAAATCAAGCAGCATGTTAACATACTGTTGTAAATTCAAATCTATTCCATCCTCATTAAAATAGAATACAAATTTAAATAAAATCTAACTGAAATAGTAGCATTGGGTATTTTTATTGTTGTAGGTATCTATCTGTCTCTTTTTCTCCTACATTCTGTTTTGCACAAAAGAAAATCTCTATTTCTCCCTCATTAAAATCGTCGACCATCGGTAATCCCTCTTTTACCGTATACAGAAAATTAATTTTATATAGGAGTGTGTTTCCACTCAAGTAATTCCAATACTGGTGCCGTTCAGATTTGCACATGTTCCCTCTGCCGTCTCTACTCCAGCCACCACCCATGTATTGTAAATGTACAATATGGATGTCAGTCCGTCTCTGGCATGCAAGTTAACTCTTAAATAATTGCTCCTTTGAGTCGTCCTCCATAGGTATTATATAGAAAAAGACCGATACTATTACTAACAATCTCTCACTCTCTTTTTACCGACCATTTTAAATTACAATTAAATTATTCCGCTATTTTAATTAAAAACACATAACATTGAAACGAATACAAATAATTGGAAACAATTTAATGAACGGAAAACATTAGTGCATTGCTCTAAGCAAAAAATTTAGGAAACGACATCTCAATTAATCAGTTGTTTGAGCATAAAAATCAGTTCAAATGGCGCTTTTAATTAGGCTTTTGGGGTGTTGAAAAGTGTAATTTTTGCTTATGTAGGAAAATTATAAATTTGTATGACCCATGCGCGCTTCTGAAGCTCCTTATCGCAGCCTTTTAGCATTTTATGGTGTCATTTTCTCAAGCTGTTCAATGGACTCTTTATTTTTATATATTTCAGTCTATGATGCTTTATTTTGGGAAGTTTTTCAAAAATTTTCGGTCTTTTATGTTTGTGATCTACTATTTGAGCGTTTTTTAGAAAAGTTTCTGATTAGGACTGATTAGTGGTTGCAATCTTAGCATGCATTTTGAGGATTGCTGTTTCTGTTTATGTAGAAGAGTTGCTCACGCGGACTTTTAAGCTCCGCATCAACGCCAAATTTAATTTTTAAAACATTTTTCTTTGGCAATTCAATGACATTCTCTATTTCAACAAATTTCAGTCCATGTTTTCATTTTGCAGCATTTCTCAAAGTGGTTGAGATCAATTTTGCTTTTTTGCTCTTATAATCCACGATTTGAGTCTATTTTTGGAAAATTCTACACTTTTGACAATCCTGAAACAGACTCTTTTGGTAAAAAATTTGTAATCAACTTCATGCTTTAGAATTAGTGGGCTACGACCTTAGCAAACATTTTGAGAACCACTTCTATATTGTTTATCATAGCCCTTCATCAATTATGTGGTGCCAAATTTCATTTTCAAAACATTCATAGGCAATTCAATAAAGTTTCTTTTTGATAAATTTCAGTCATGATTGATTTTCAGCAGTCCTCAAAATGTTTAAAATCAAAAATTAGCATTGTCAGCATTAACAATTCTGAAACAGATTTTTTAGTACCAAACTTAGCATGCTTTACGATTAGTGGATTGATTAATAGTTACAATCTTGACGTACATTCTGAGAACTACTACTGTAGTAATTGTCTTTTTGTTTTTCTTAAATATCGTCAAGTTCCAGAATACCACTAATTTGTAATTTTCTTGTGAGGCGATAAATTGACGTTCTTAACACATTCTAAATTGCCCTACATGTGTGAATTTTACTGTTCAATAGAAGCGAGAATTTTGTGCAAAACGATATAGAGAGAGAGATGGAGGCGTCCTGAATCCGTTCAAGTTATCCAGTGATTTACCTGATTATTGGATCGAATCAAGCTCTTTGTATTGTTTAGTTTAAACGCTACTTCCCACGGTCATTTGTTTTGCATGTCGTGCCTTTAAACCGTACGTACACATACACTAGCCGTATGTGAAAGAAAACAAACAACTCATCAATTTGAATTGTTGAATCGACCGTTATCCATATAGAGAGATAAAATCAGATTTGTGGTTATATTAATTGTAAAATAAACGGATAATTTCTAGTATATTTTGTGTGTGTAAAGTTTAATTTACTGACCTAATCAGAAAAAGCTCAGTTTATATAAGAGCGGCTATGCGGCATGTCTCTAATGAGCTAGCTAAGCGATCTTGTTCCAACTGTGCCGGCACATAAGCAGCCGTTGATTTTCCCAGAAAACCGAATAAAGGGGTGGAAAAATCCAAATATCGCCCCAATGTTGTTGTCAATACAAAATCCATATCCGGTTGTTGTTCAGTTATTATTAATATTTCGCCCCCCCCAACCGAAAAAAAATAAAAACAGACGAAAATAATAATAAATTGTTGTTTATAGAAAAGATCGTGTTTTGAATATTGGGGGCGTATACACAATACACCTTATTCAATGACCCAAATAGTAGGAATTTCAATTGAAATGAACATCCTTCCCATTAGCTAAACTAGTGTATATACCCATCTATAAATTATATCTATTGAACGAAAATCGTTTCTTTTTTTCGTATCCTCTCTCGAACAACAATCCAATCGAACAATAAAACAATAATAGTTCAACCTTCGGGCTGATTAAGCCCAGAATCAATTATGAATGTACATTGCCCAATGTGTATGGGTTACATTCTGACTGCAGGCCAAAAACGTGGCTAAATTCAAACACCACTAAATTACGAAATTAGCAATTGTGCTTTCTAATCTCTTCTAATACGATATGTATTAGAAAAAAGCGACTTAATTTATTTTGTTGGTGGTTTGTGTAAGTTAAAATTCACCTTTAAGGCAGTATTGTATGTCGATACTCGGCTATCGTGAACACATATTTGACGTTGCTAATGAGTGCGTGCTGCCTCCTGCCGATTTCGTCGGCAAAGATGAGACTTGTTTTTTTTTTTTTTTAATAGGCGAACGAGAACGTCCATTGTTATCTAACTGACGATGTGTGGTCCACTTTGTTGTCTTCTAAAAACGATTTTTGAAGAAATGACAAACGCACAAGCTCAACTATGGGAAACAATACGAAAACATCAATCATATTAGAGAATACATGTTCTAGTGTAAAAGTGATTTTAACTCAAGATTAAAAAGTTGCGGAAGTTGTTGGATTTTTTTTTTTTCGTC
This sequence comes from Hycleus phaleratus, assembly GCA_013841185.1. Lineage (NCBI taxonomy): Eukaryota > Metazoa > Arthropoda > Insecta > Coleoptera > Meloidae > Hycleus > Hycleus phaleratus. Next base: position 31,428 of record JACDRP010000482.1, on the reverse strand, counting down.
TACTTGTTCTGATAATATCAAGCCACCATTAAGTCTCTTGTTGAAAGTCCATTATTTGAACGTTTTATTTCAGTCTAATTCTCAAAAACTCATCAAATTGGAAAGAAGAAAGCAATCACAAGCAATTCCCCTTGTCGTTTCGTTTCTTTCTCCACCTCTTCCAGTTTCTTCCCGGTGAAATATAGAAAAAACTAAAGAGCCTGCAATGAGTTGTCACGTTTTAATCGATAAATGAGCGAAGTGCGCGACTACTGCGCGTCGTGATTAGCATTTCTTTCATTGAATTGTTTCCGAAATCTTCGAATTAAACATGTTTTAATTACAATTTTTCATAGGTATTATTAGTTTGAGCAAAATTTCTAGAGGAATCTAGACAGATTCATTATATTACAACATCTCGAACATATACTTTATTTTGTTTGTGGACGCAATAAGGGGCTAATACAGGAATACTAATGCCAATTAGAGTATTGTGTCCAATAGATCTGTGATGTGTAATCTAATATGGAGCTGGATCTGTCACGTTCTTGTCCAGTACGTGACCCCACGAACTAACCATGTGAACATGCCCCAGTATTTGCCTTTTAATGCAAACTGGTCATACCATATCCCTTCAATAACAACACAATTCTACTAATATGAAAAACAAAACCATCAACACCATTTTAAGCTGGATTTATATCGACTCAAATCTTCCTATTCTTCTTCTTCTTCTTCTTCATTACAATCTTTATCCTCTTGTAATATTGTCGGAAATACAACAAAAACCGGAACAAACATGTACGATCGTGACAACTTCTCTCTCTATTGGCGTGCCAACTGTTCACAACAACAGAAAAAGAGTTACACTTAAGTTGTTTCCTCCCCGTTCAATGTCAAAAGGTGACAATCATTGTTGCTGGTGATGTGTGTTATCACAAAATAACATGCACACGTGCCCTCTCCTCCCCCGCCACCCACACCGCATCCTATTGTTTCTTCAACTGTGATTTATTAACGTCGATCAAGATTACCTGATCGTTGTCAATGCAGATCGTGATCAAAATCGATACCATAATGGGAAGAACTTCGGAAAATTTGTAATTAGTCACCTTCTGGGTGATTTGTAAACCTTTGGGATGAAGCCAGTTGAGTAGTTTTAGACATATTTAGACACCCTAAAAAGGCAAAAATTACCAGAGCGACTTTCTTAGGAGGGTAAAAATTCGAGTGAAATGGGCTGATCTCACCCTATTCTTTCTTTATGATTTTTTAATTATCGTGGTCAATGCAAAACTTAATCAAAATCAATATTATTATGGTAAGAGTTTCAGAAATTTTGCAATTAGACACCACTAGAAAAGTACCCAGCGAGCATGACCGCTAAGGGGTAAGAAATTGGATCTATTAATTGCAACACAGATCCTCTACCTGGTTAACTGATGAATCATAAACGGATGAAGGGACAGGTATAGGAATAAACGGACCCAATAATAGGGCACCCGTAGCCTTGGGAAAGTTGCATAATGCAAGCTGAAACTCTTACAATACATATGTATGCCAGAGGGTCTTTAAGGCCTATTGTCTTCAGTCAAAGCCTGGGGGTGTCGTCAATCCTTGAAGCTGTGTCAAGGAACAATATTAGCTTAATATGAGTGCGAGGACATCCGGAAATTAGAGGAAATAAACTTACGAAGGCAGTTCTGTGGGCTAACAAGGAAAGAGATCTGCAGATGGGAAAGCAGCAATAAAATGCTCCACTGGAAGCAAACTGCAAACTATAAGCCAGGCGAAATCATCGATTACTCGCTTAAGAATGCTAAAAAGTTTCTCAAACTTACGAGGAAGGGATTAAAATTCTAAATGTGGCTTCTGGCAAGATATTGTTCCGTCAGAATCACCTCAAAAAATTAGACTTAGCTGAAATGTGTAGGTTATGTGAATGGGAAAATGGAGGCTCCGAGCAACATACTAGCTGAATGCATAGCATTGGCACGCAATAGGCCTACCCACCTCGGCGGCACAATTCTGTCGCCTGAGGTACGGAGAAGGTCTCCCAGAGAGATAATTAACTTCACAAATAAGATATCCCTTCTGGCATAGTATTACATAGAAGGTTATGTTCATATAGTAGTTCGATCCGGCTAGATTAACTAACCTATCGAACATTTGAGGCAAATCCATTTGGGGTATTTTTGGGCATGTTTAGGCACCCTAAAAGAAGAATTACTGCCAAATCTGGTGTGCTAGTGGCGAAATATTCAAAAAATCAAACTCAGATTTTGCTCACCATCGTATATAAATTTTCATCTGTGAGATAATCAAAAATATAAATTGTATTATGTGTGCTTTGTTTTATTGGTTGGTTGGTTTGGTTGTGCTTGTACGTGATCACGTTTGGCGTCCTTTTTGATCACAGAGCGGTCATTCTTACCAATAATTGCCCTCATCATTCAACAGGTGTATTAATCAATTTCAACCATTAAAATTAATATACTTTAATATTATTAAAATAATTTAAAATTAATAATGATGATGTAGTTGATGATAGAGATCAATGGAATGTTGAAATTCTATTAAAATAAAATAATTCTATTCCAGTATAGAGATACGTGATGATTGTAAATAATCAATATATCTATAAATTTATAGATATATGAAGAAATTACAACATTGAAGATTGCCATTCAATCATCAATGATAGAAATAGGAGAAAGGAATTGTTTAAAATTACACGATGTGAGAAGATATAAATGTGCGGTCACTAATTTCTATTATTGTTGTTATTATTGATCGAATCGGTAGCCTTATAAGAGATTCACTCAAAAATTGAATCAAAAATCGTTGGAACTTTTGTGGAGCACAGTGACGCGCGAACACACAACGAGCCCGCCTTGAGGCTCACGACTCCAACACCGTGAACAGCCTCTATACGTCCATTAAGACATGATCTCTTGACTATATTAAAGCAGCGTAATCAACAAGAAAACACCAATGATGATGATGATGATAAATAAAAATAAAAATCGAATAAAATTGTGTATAAACTGGCAGCGTTTGCATGTTCATTATCACGACTTGTTGTTGGTTTTGGACTAATTAACGTGTACAGACTTGACTGACATGAAAACACATCAGTGTAAGGAGAACGCCCATCAACCGCCAACAAAGTTGAAGAGTATCGCCACCTTGTCAACAATTTTTCTACAATACCACACTTATTACACGTCATCAACATTTATTTGATGATTCTCATCATCAGAAGTTAATTTGTTTCAAATTATACTCAGCTGGATCCGGTTGCTCAGTTCCTGTCGTGTTCTTGCTGTTAGAATCACTACAACAAATTCAATCTTGTATTAAATTCTATTATTCTTATTATTATTACACATACATATGTGTTATTTTGTATTGTTGTTATATAATTGAATTCCTGACAGTCCACCGAATAGTTAAATGCTTAAATCGTACTAATATCGCCGAGTCATTTGTAGCTAATTAAATTTGTAAATCGTGCAGGCAAGGGCGGCTCGTCGAATTCATTGATAACTTACACATTTTTTCTTCCTTTGGGGATACGTCAAAAAAATTCAGATTAGTTTTGGTAAAATTTTGGTTGACGTCATGTAATTTTGGACCCTTCAGGGCTAAAAAAATGAGTAAAATAACAATGTTAAGTGTTGAAACATTTTTGCCAATTCTTGGTTCTCAAAATTGAGCCCCCAGTTTTTGAAAATTTTGCTATATAAAACTCCGAGCAGCCACTGTTTTGTTCTAAGACATTAATGAAATGTCTTCGTGGATAGTGAAGAGTTTTTACAAGAAGTTTCTGAGGTTTGTTTCAAAACGTTTTCTGAGCATCCGTTTGCTCACAATTTTTGAAACTCACAATCGAAATAATTTTTATTTTGCTCCAACTTTGCTGCAAATATTCAAATGTATTTGCTTGAAATCATCAGTTTTTGCAAAATTTTAGAACAACGATTTATTCTAGCCAAATTTTAAAGAGCTGTATAGCTAAATCTTTTTTTTTTGGAGTTTTACTATTTCATTTGCAAAATAAATAATTTCCTAAGAATGACGTTAAAGGAACTGAAGCAAAGCATTTGAAATCTAAAGTCCAAAAGATGTTGGAGCGATAACAGATGGCGAAATCATTAATCTTTCAGAAGATTTTAAATGCAATTCTACACCTATTCTTCTATGCCAAAAGCATAATTTTAGTAGAACAAATTTAATGAAATTCATATGCGGAGAAAGAAGAAAGTTATTTCTACAATTCGCCTTTTCAATTGGCTTTGTTTTTATGAAAACCTCATCTAAAGTAACGTTTCTTTTTCCAAAGTTATAAATCAAAGTAACCAGTAGAAGCTTGACCATCTATTTTATAGTTTTTCTCCTATTTTACTGCTTTTTCCTATCTTTCAGCTTTTCTGCTATTCATCTTTCCGTTTTTCTTCTATCTTACTATCTGTCAACTATCCTACTTTTTTTCTACACTTTTTCTGCTATGTACCTTCTTTCATTTCCGCACGGTCGCTCCTTCTTGAGGTTGTTTCAACTTCATTCTCCTCCGATTTTTAAGTTCGCCGACCCAAGGGTGGGGAAGTTTTTTTTTTTTGAATTTATGTGCAAATCTGAGACAATTACGTTTTGCTTACTGTCTGAAAAATTCAGCAATGGGATCCAATTAATAAATCATGTGCCGCCACTGCGCTTATATGAGTGCAGTAGTGACTTGAGGTGGTCCATTTCTTCTTTCTTTCTATGTAGAATACCGATTTACCACACCTACTAATTTTCCAAATGTTTCATTTGTAATAATGAACTACAATAGCAACAACAACAACAACAATAAAAGTTGAACAATCTAAATTGATGTGTTCGATTACAAATTGGTTAACAACAGGTCATTGCGGAAATGTTTTATTTCGTTTCGTGTTCAATCAATGATTTGTTGTCTAGAATTTTCGTCAATTAGATCTTATCGATTACTATAACAACAATCCGTTAGTCTTTCTTGTTTCGATTTCTAATAAATTCAAGAAAAAAAAACCTAACAAATTATTATCAAAAAAGAAACGATCGTAAATTATTCAAATATAACGAAATTTCCTTGATTTAAAACAGTTATAAACGCGATATTGTTGATTAATGTTGAAAAATTTCGGAGACTTCAATGATGCGTCAGCCGGCGAACTAGCCTGAAAGAAACCAAACAACAAATATAGATGGAACGAATTGGAGAAGAGATGAAGAGTAGAAAATAAAAAAAACAAGATCACGGTTCATTCTTTCCTAGTTTCGTTGACGAGAAAGAGATAAGCCTGTAATGTACCAGGAGGATAGTTGGTTGCAATGTTGTGCCGCGCACGATATGATTACGATCAGCGGTCCGGCATATATCATTGCTAGCTATTATTATTGCTATTTGTTACTAATGATTGTGTATGTTGGAATCGGTCGTGCATCATTACTCATTAATATAGTTCGATTTGATCTTTTCGAATGAAGCATGAGAAGAAAATGTATGTACACAACACAAATCAGACACGACAAATATCCATAAGAGCAATAGAGAAATCTTCTACATAAGTGTACAAAAAGGATATTTATTTATAAATAATAAATAAGAAATAGGCTGAAATAATCGAAATAAGTTGGAAACGTTTCGAGTTCTCACAGGAATCTTGCGTTGTTTTGCATAATGATTGTGCACTTTCTGTCGACAATCAAATGGGACAAAAATCAACTAGAATTTTTTAAATCGACAATTTTCAGTCGATCTAAACGAGGAAATTAATCCCGTAGAATCTTGTACGCATTCCGTAATCCATCCGATTTTAATTTGAATCTCCCCAAACACAAAACTTTAATTAGTTTGATTTTTATTGGGGAATTTCTGTATTATTGAATTGATTCAATAACTTTATAAGAGCTTATAATTTCGTGCGTGCACATTCCGCAGCATCCACCTTCGTTCGTTCTTCGTTTCTTTATTTCCTTAATTTCAAAACTATTGTTGGTTAGTTATCGTTGTGTCTGTGTGTAGGTATCTCATACGTGATCTGCAAAGATGTCATTATTTTTGAAGCACGTATGTCATCACAGATGGACAATTAAAGTAGACTGTAGGCATCTCGATTTAAACTATCAAGATATGCATAGTAATCTTGAAATTCCGCCTAATTGATATCTTAGAGTTCATGTTGAGTCAAAGGTGTATTACACGAACAAAACAACAACGGAAAAAAAAACGCCACAATGATGGACTAATCGAAAAATTTCGCATTTTCGTAGTGTTGTGGCGTCCTCGAGCGAAAATCTCGGCTTATATCCAATTGATTTATGGGCTGTTTTAATTTTATTTTTCCCTGTTTCAAGTCTATGTGTTGACAAGCATTGATTTATACAACTATTAATCAACCACGACCATGCATTTATGAAACTTCATCTCCGTTTTCAGCCTCTTGTGCTGCTCCAGAATTGTTCTGTTACAAAACAAACATAACGATTTAATCTCGACGATTTTTGTCAGGAATTATAACAGCAATCTAACAATTTTCAAAGGTGTGATAAATAACAATCTTCAAAATAAACATAGAGTACGATTTTTAATGTTTATTTATTGTTCAATTTCGTTATATTTTTTATTTATAGCACCAACTATTACCAAGTCTTGTTAATTAAACAATAAATATACATTGGTCTTGTTTTTACATTGTTGTAGTTTCCCATGAGAGTGGAGGATCAGCGATTATTATTATTGTTAAAGTTTGAGAAGCCGATGGCGATAATGACGTTTGCTGAAATCTGCTCATGTTGTTTGGTTTTCAATTCATTTTTTCTTCTCTTTTCCTTTGTTGTTGTTGTTTAAATAACTCGTGATTATTTCGGTAGCCTTTAGGCCATTACTGGGTGCAGTTTCCTATACTTATATGCAACAAAATTAAAAATTTCAATAAATAAATATTAGATGATCATTCTCTATGGGCGCAAAAAACGTTAAAATTATGCAATTTCTTTTCAATTAAAAAATAATAACGAAATTTTGTGCTAAATCATTGTATTTTTACAAGGAAATCATCGAATTTTTATAACAATTTCAACCTTCACTACACATTGAAAACCAAATATTCTATTTATTGATTATTGAAAGTATTCAATCGACCATAAAACAATAAATAGTAGAGAAAAGAAAAAGTCCAATAAATCTAAATTTGTCTGTTCAATTCAAATAAAAACAACAAAATTTTGAAAAAATATCAGTTTAATGAACAGTACAGGAATTTCCCACAAATACAAAACGGTCAACATACACGAGAATTCCAATTATAAACCGCCTTTCAACGGGAATACCGACGAATTCTACTGACAATGGTATTCTGAAACTGTCCCCGTTTGCGAATTTTCAGCCGATTTCAGCCAACAATCTTCGAATGAATCTAAGTCTATTATGTAAAAGAGTTTAATCGATATTACGGTCAACATACACAGGTAGTCGAATTATAAACCGCTTTCCATCGAGTGTACCGGTGAATTCTAGAAACAGTGATATTATGTAAGTGTCCCGAATTCTGCATCACTAGTTTGAATATTGCTTAATTTAGCGAGCTCTGTGAAGAACTTTGAACGGATTTTCAGCCGATTTCAGCCAACAGTCTAATCTGAAAATCCGCTAAAGAATAATCGAATTTCCTCCAGATATGGACCTGTTTTCCGCAATTGCAATAAAATAATGTAAATATTAGTTTGATCGACCTTTGTCTCATAAATACAAAACGGTCAACATACACAAGTATAAGCCATTTTACATTCATAAAACCTAGTAATGGTGGTATTCTGGAACTGTTAATAATAATCATTGCCAAATTATGCTTATCTGGATCGAATATTAAATCCAAGTTAGTTTTTGTAGAAATCTTTCAGCGGATTTTCAGGTAACCTACTTCGAATTTCCTTCAGATTTGTACGTTTTCGATAATAAATCTGGGTCTCAATAAAATTATGTTAAAAATGCTAGTTAGAGATTCCAACGAATAGAAAACGGTCAATATACACAAGTAATCGACTAATGTGGTATTCTGGAACTGTCAATAATAATCAAACTGTGCCTATCTAGCTTGAATATCGAATTTGAGCGGATTTTCAGGCGATTTCAGGTGACAGTCTCCGAATTTCCTTCAGTTATGTACGTGTTTTCGATTAGAAATCTGAGTCTAGATTACGTAAACGAAAAGGGGTGGATTTTTAACAAATCAGAGACGTTCGTAGAATATTTCGGAATACAAAATCACCCCCTGAATGGTATTTACAATATGTGCTGATGAAAATTTATAGATGTGTTTTAATGTGAATATGCCTTAACTGGAGTTTATTTCTTGTTCCATTAACATCGGCTACATATTAAATGAGCTTAATTACAATGTAAAATAATAAGCAGGAGGATTTATAATTCGACGGAAATAGAAGGATAGAAATTTTAAAATTGTAGATAGAATTTAGAATTTTTAATCCAGCAAACGTTCAGAATTGCAGAATAAATAAAATAGATTATACTGCAACTAGTCTGTCGGTGTTTTTTGGATTAATTACTTCTGAAATCTTATAAAAGAATCCTGAATAATTCTTGAAAATATTTAGAAATTCACCCCCTTTGTAATTTACTGTTCATTCAATACTGTGAAGAAGCAGAAGAAGAAAAAAGATTGTCGAGACGGTTGTTGTTTTCGTTAATTGAAACCGAAACCGAACAAGGGTTGGGCAAATGATTGGCGTATAGATACCCGTTGTTGTTTATAGATATATATTTTTTCGCCTTGCCAGGGGTGCGTTCTTTTGCGCCCAATTAAAATAAATCAATAGAATAAAGTTTGAATGTTGTTCTTTATTTTCTATATATATTTGTTCACGAAATATTCTCATCCCCCACAACATTCTATATCCGTTACCCCGACCCAGCGTCCACATTTTATTCGAGCAAATAGATTAACCTTTTCGCTTTTGTTCTTGTTATTCGTAAAGTGGGTGTTTTCTTCAATCTTTTCACAACCCTTTTCTTATTCGGCACAATCTCTAACGTGGCGCGCTACCCCTACGAAATATGTGTGAGTGTATATATGTAAAGTATATACAACTAACACACCAACAACCGTCCATCTTTCCATATCTGTGAATCCGCCCCCTTTGAATTTATCAGCAAATTCAGACTCTTTCTTCGATCCTCTTTATTTTTCACCCCCTTAACACTGTTCGTTTATCATTTTTCTCTATGACATTATTTCGTAGATGAAAATCGTTTTAGTAATTAACGAATAAAAATGACGCGAAAAAGTGACATTTATTTTTACTAATAGTTCCACCCCTTCGTTGTGTGGGTATTTAAATTAAGTTTAATTTAAACTACGTGGATATCGAATTGTTATTGTTGTTGTTGATTTAAACCAAATAACTTAATCAATGTATTTCCATTACTTTCCCCGTATAAGGAACAATGCAATTATAAACATTAATTTCAACAAAATTCCCTCAACCCCACAACAACCCCTTGACTAGATTTTCTTTCTCTTTATACATTTGGAAAATTTTCTTATAGTGCGACAACGATGAAATGTAACCGAAGAAGACAGCCCCCTGTTATCCAACAAACCAACCACCCAACCCACCCCACAACTCTGTTAGAAGCAAATCTACAAAACCAACCTGGGAGTAATTTGTCGGAGTTTCTACAACGATAAAACGTACGCAGAATTGTGATAGATTTAAGAATAACGGACAGAGATAGATTGTAAAACAAGTGAGAGATGTTCAAATAAAAGAAAGAGTCGACGCTAGATTCAAATCATCCCCGGTTGATGGTGGGGGTGTGGATGGGTTGCAATTCCACCACGGATGAAATTAAGATGTAAGTTTGAAAGTTTTCTCCTGCTAGAACAAGAACAAATCTGATTAAAATATGACCATTTCGCGAATTTCGCCCCATTTGGGGGTTTAAATCGAATTATTAGCCACGTATGGAAATTGTCTGTTTTTTTTGGTTAATGTGTCAATATTGTAATTCATCCGTGGTGGAGATTGAGACCGATCTGGGTTCTACAAGAAAACTACGTTTTAATTCTGATTTCCATTGGGGTTTATCCGAATTAAATGCGGAATGAGAAAGGATTTGAGATTTTCAAATTCTTAATGCCGCTGTATTAGACCACAATTCCAAGGAAAGATATAAAATATAGCTAGCAATTATTTTAGATTATGATTATACAGGCGACCAAGTTGTAGGGGAATCCCCTCTAAAAAACAATTCCATCATTCCTATCAAATGTTTAGGAAATCCAACAATAGACAAACAACTAGGGATGTTGTGTTTTCAAATTAAACAACTCGATACACCTCAATATAGCGGACAATTACTCCAAAAACAGTAGCGACTCGTTAGTTGAATCTATAGCGCGTGCGCATACAAATACGCTCATGCGTATTTGTAATTTTAGGCAGCCCACGAGCCGCCCATGCTCAAATATTAGTACGAACATCTCAATATTTATAAAATAAATTCGTTTCGTTCCCTTGATTTATTGTTGATTAAGACTGGCCGATTTACTAGTCTCATATATCATCTAATTGTACATTATGGACGTTATTAAGCGGCAATTATAAACAGAAAAACGGTCAAGTTTCGAGTTTTTTTTTTTTTTTTTAATTTATAATTGATTTAAATTATGATACTAGTGATAGAATCGGTGGTTATAGTAGTTGTATTGATAATAGTGAAGATGTAGATGGAAACGCCGCCAATGATGATCAAGCTTCGGGCATTATTTTCTTTTAAAGTTTCACGTTTCACGACACACATTGTGGGTGGTTATATTATATTACATTATTTCATAAACTATAGAATTTTTCTGTATATAATGCCTGATTTAGTTTTGAAAAGCGACACGAATAAAATATAGCAATCTAACTTTTAAATTATATGATTTATTGCGACAGGGGCGGCTCGTGAACTACTATTTTTGATAGTTTAATGTCGCTGGTTGCAATTAAGGCGCCGCCACTGACGCGATGTTTTAATTGGACCGACTTGACTGTTGTTAATTGGTTGAGTCAAGCGGACGAGTTGTAAATGTACGGAGTATACTTGTAAATTGGAAATTAAGTTGCGCTAGCGGCTAAAAACTATTAATTACAAATTCTATCGTTTTTTCTCAATCGTCAATTATTGATTTGTTAATTAAGATATTTGTATTTAATTGGAGGCTAACCGATAATTCACGGTTGATTTTCGCAATAAAATAAATCGCCACTTTATTTTATTTATAAGAAATTTTTAGTAGTGTTGTGTATTTGATAATCGGGCAACTTTAGTAGATTTTCAATGAAATTTTCATCCATATCTCAAACACTGTCAAGTTAAAGGAAACACACCGAAAGGGGGAAAATTCAAAAACTAATCCTTGCCGTTTATAAAGTTGAAAATTATGATGCCTTGGGCACAGAATGAAACTCTGGACCGGATTAGCAAATCGGTTTTTTTTCTTTAGCGTTCGCTTCTCGTTCTTCTTCTTCTTCTTCTTCTTCTACTTCTATCACTACCACCAACAATCACGACCATCTCTCATCTCGTTCACTACTAGCTATTGATTCGTTAACGTTACAGATCGGGGTAATTACGTTGTTGATTTTTAATTGCTTATAAGTAGAAACTGTGCTGGAGTTTTTTTGTTGTCAATTAATTACCATCAAGTGCATTTGATAAACAAAAACAAGAATTTTTATATAAATATCGATGAAGCGAAAACAGAATATCGATGGAGTTTCTGTTGGAGAAATAAAAAAACGATGTAATAAGAATTTGCAAATAGTAGTTTTAACTGTAAAAATTCAATTCAAATAACTAATGATGGTTGGATTATTATCGGGAAAAATAAAAATTAATAGACTGCAACACGGTTCACTTTATTGATTTCTTCGGATGGTTAACATCACCTTTCCAATGATATGTTCAATTTAGCTAATTATGAAAACCATGAACCATGTTATCTATCTATCAATACAATTGGATTTTTTCCCGATCCACCACCACTACAATCATCATCATTATAATCATCTTAAAGATCACCAATCAAAACGAATGATAATAGCATAAATAATAACATGGTGATTTATTTTAATTGAACATTTCAAATATTTGAAACGGAATTGTACATTTTACGGTAGAGATAAATTGTGGTTTTACACTGTTGACATGTTACAATAAATGGACGATAACGGATAGATCAAAAGTCATCGAGTTTCAATTCTAATAGAAAATTACATTTCAATCCACTTGACCATAACTTGACCAACTGAAATCGAGCATATGGCATGCGTTTCGGTAAAAATTTACATCACTGCACTGTAGTCAATCGAATTGCCTGCAGTCCAGTTGACTAAAATCGGCGAAACAGGGTGTATTTATGGAAAAATCTCATTGTAGTCAATCAAATTGATCGTCGTCTGGTTAACCAGAATCGACTAAATGGGGTGTATTTTATTAAAAAATTGCCTCATCGCGTTGTCGCCAATCGAATTGACTGCAGTCCGGTTTACCAAAATCGACTAAATTGTGTCTATTCGTGAAAAAATTTCGACATTGTATTCTACTCAATCGAAATGATTAAAATCAACTAAATGGGGTGTATTTTTTGAGAATTTGCATCCCTGCATTGTAGTTAATCGACTTGACTGCAGCCTGGCTGGCCGGAATCGACTAGATGGGGTGTATATCGATGGAAATTCGCGTCATTATTTCAGTTCACACTGGATAAAAATTTTCGGGTAAATATGTGTGGGTGGATCTTAATTGTTAAGATTATACTGAATTTTTTTAAGGGTAGATAAACAAATCTGAAAAACAACGGCCTACAGGTTTTTTAACTAGCAGGGGTGGTTTAGATTTTGCGCACATTTATTGGTTGCTTTGTAGTTAAGTTTACGTTTATTGTTAGCTTAAAAGTTGAAAATTATGCTTAAAAACGACCAAAAGCGGCGAAATTGGAGTATTTTCACAATTTAACAGCAAAATTCGTTAAATGCTAATCGTTTAGGTAGGTCAAAGTTTGAGTTAAAGGTCAAAAATTGCCAATTCAGATTGTAGACAAAAAACTGTCATTTAGAGTGGCCTGAAAATTGAAAATTTTGTTCGAAAATTAGGCAAAACGTCAGTGAAATTAATTGCGAATTGACTTACTGATAACCGCCCATTTTAAGCCGACGGGACAGATTCTAAGTTAATAAAGTAAAGTTAATTATTCTAACAAGAAAAGGGACCCAACCTTCCCTCTCGGATTTTGATAAAATTTGGGCCACAAAAAATTGTGAAAGCATGCTTTTTGGCTGTCTATATTCACTTTAAGAGGATGAAATTACCTTAAATTTACCCCCAAAGAACGGAACAAGAGGAAGGGTGGCTGCTAGGTCATAATATCGTATTGACTGTGTTGTATATTAGTTTTTGAATGGATTCGATATGTTGTTCCGTTCTCGAGATATAGCTAAAAATGTGTTTTGGGGAGGTAAGAAAAAATTCATCCACTATTTTTTGAAATTCTGCTACATATACACCAAATGTTATCAAAATCGCTTATAAATAAGGTTGAGTAACTTTAACAATGAACAAAGATTGGGAATATTTAAATAAAACAAAATATTTCGATCAAAAATCGCTAAACACAACGACACCTAACGCAGGAATGCGAATGAGATTGGGCAAATTTGTAAGGTTGGAATGTCTGGACAGTTTTTTACCAACGCGATTTTTTGAGCGCGCAATTTAAGATGGCTATCTCTATAGGTCCGGTTCAAAAACTGTGACTTGCGCACTCGTCAAAAGACCAGGTTGGTATGACCCAATTCCGCTAAATTTCTAACCTTACTAATCCAAATTTATTAATGTCAGTCTTAGTCTGTGTGCTCAATGGGTGCTGTTGTGTTTGCAGAATTCGTTAATTATTTGTTCAAGTAAGTATTTTAGACTAAAATTATTTTATTCGAAATATTCGAAGATTGCACAAAACTTGAAGTTTTGAGGTTGGACATTTTAATATGAGTATTTTATAAATTCGAATTGACTGTTAAAATTACTCGACTCTATTCTATAACTTTGGTCATTTTTTTGGAAAAATCTGTCCCACTGTGCATGTGTAAAATTTCCCACACGTTCAACATTAAAGAAGATTACCGGTGCTTGATTGGAAATCGTGAGAAATTAAAATTCGAGCGGTTTTTTGCTGCAAAACGATTCCGATATTCCTTTCTACAATCTTAAATCACACACATATTCAATTTATCGTTCGCTTTTTTTTGGTATTCCAATCGTGAAAATTGTTATTGTTGATTTTATCTCATCTTGTTCGGTTTGTCGTCCGGACAAAGCCTTCACTTATTTAAGAAAAATAAAAATAAAAAACAAAGATTGCATCATGCTGATAAACGTATAATGTGTGAGACACGAACTAGACGAAATGGGATAATATGGGATGACTATAGTGATGATGATGATGATAATAATAATAATGATGATGGTGTTGACGATGGACAACGATAGATCCGTTGTCCGACCCCACATGTACAAGTGTTGTTTAGATAGAAGTTCACAGACCACTTAGAACACTATTCGATTATTGAGTGGAGTTTCTGATAACTAATTTTCTATTAGAATTAATCATCAATTTTGATATTACTAGAAAACTTGCCGCTCTAAAACAGATGGGTATTTCCAATTCTAATACGATATTCGTATAAAACCACCGCAATATGTTGATTTGTCGGCTAATTAAAGCGAATTTCGTTTCCCACGCATGCTGATGGTGTAACTAATCGAAGAATCACCACCACAAATTGTTGTCGTTTTATAGAAGTTGTATCCATATTAGTTGACAAAAGATGTGTCATGCTCGATGCACCTCAACTCATTTTAATTTACAAGTCTTCACATGATATCCACGATGTTGATCAACACTATTTCTTTCATTCGTCGTCGTCGTCTTCTTCTATCTTATTAACAACAAAAAGAACGGCAGATGATGAAGAAGACGAACAAAAAGAACGAACGTGATAGATCGTGATGTGCACAGAAGATTGCACACACACAGGTCGAGGACCTATCACTATTATAAGAATCAGAGCAATCACACAAACCTATTTTGCTTTTTAAAAAGAAGATCTATGGGCTCGTTAATCTTTCAAACTTGTCAAGAACTGGCCAGTTGTACGGTTTTTTCGTTGCCGTTGTTGCTGTTGTTATTATATTCGACTTTTTATAACTTTACAGTATTAACGTCAATATCGACACTATGTATACTTGAATGAACACACATTTCTTCTCGTCAATTAATTCGTTTTTTCCACATACAAACAACCGTATTCTCTACCTTTACAGAAATTCATTCTAACTAGAATTGTCAATTCGAAAACTGTGTTATTTGGGTGCAATTTTCGATAAAATAACAAGAAGATATTGGAAATCTATTTTCCCCCAGATGTAGAGCTAATTTTGGTCTATCTTACTGTGTAAATTTCGTTTCATTTTGTTAAGTATACGAGAAGATATGTGTGTTGGAGAAATACCTCTATTTCAACGCATAATTAGAATTTCCGGAAATCCGGCCAATTTATCGAAGAAAACATTCTCGTGCAAAGTTGAAAAATCCAATGTAGAATCGAATGAGACATTTACCATTTAGATATCTGTTATCAAAATTGAGTTATATGAGTTGGACGTCCTAGTCCTGAACCTTAATTTGCAGCGATGGTGAAGAATGGCGAACATTTCGACCACACATTAAGACATTGATAATTGATGAGATATGACAGAGTGCACACGGCATGGACCATTGTTCCATACCGACATAGATCAGAGATACACTCATGAGATTGTTTATTAAGATGACATACCATAATGTTGAAGGCCGGCACTATAATTCAATACAATCAAGTATTTGTTATGTTGGAAATATCGGCGTTTATATATTTAAAACAAACAACCATTAACGAATAGAATACGAATATAAAATAATAAAGAACAAAGAAAGAATCATCAGAAAAGTAGAGAAAGGGTTGTTTGAATTCTCATAAGGGTGTATTTTAAGACTAGCTGTCTGAAATGGAAGAGATTAGCTCTGGCGAACTTTATACGGAAATTTTAAAAGTGCGCAAGAAAAGGGGGCTAACTTGAAGTGGGTTTGAACTAACAACCAACTTAAAATATAGATAGAATGTGGTAGATTCTTATTTTATAAGAGACAGAGAGGGTGAAAGTCCTAAAATTAAGATCAATACAATTTGAACGTAGGCCTTAATATAATTATAAACCATTGTGTAATTAGAAATGCCACAGGGAAATCTTTTATCTTTTCTTAAGACATGTTATTTTATGGATAATTTTAATGAAAAAGTTTCAGAAGAACGACACTCTACCACAATCCATCTAACTCTCTTTATCTATTTATCTAGCGTTCTTTCTTCTACTCATCTCTATATTATTATCGTCTAAAGATACACAAAGTGATTGTATTTTTACGAGATGCGTCGTTAATGTCAAACCAACAAACGATCACCCCTTCCGGCGATCTTCAAATCTTATTATTATTGTTATTAAACAAAAACTGATGGATTTAATTCAATTACAACTGGTCGATATTTAATAGACTCAACATCCACTGGATGGAGATCTGAAGAAGTCTTTATTGGTAAAGAAGTGGAAGTTTTAACTCAATTTGGCGTCTTGTCGACCTGAGCTCAGGGAAAATCGCTAAAAATAACCCCAACTAAACACCAGGAATCTTTTATATTATTTTTTTAAGATGCATAGTGATAGATTGTGGAATAATGTATAATTCACTGTTTTTCTATCAAACTTTCCTATTTAATTACAAATAGAAACGTTACTGGGAGGCGAACGACTAGTACACCTCAATTTGTACGCAGTCTATAACAGGCGGCAAAATCTAAATAACCAATTCTTTTCAATTTTTATATTATCAATATCCGTGAATAATAGTACATAAAATATAATCATTTTTACTGTCAAAATAGTGTCGTTTTTTACCGATTTCTACGACTAGGAGGTCCTATTTCGTCTAAAATTCTGTGTTAAAGTAGTTTACAAATTCTGACAATATTACGATATTAAGGGTGAATTCAGCTATTCCACTCCCTTATGACAGGTATATCATTTATATGGTTCGTTTCTTATTTTGATTTAATTTAACGGATTGTCAACAATATAAGGAAATGGTATATACGTAATTCGTTTAAATAACAGAGTTCTCATGATATAATTACCACCCATTTTATAACAACCACCGAAAAACCACCCCATACTTTACATTTTCTTACAATAATAGTAATAATAAACAATAACAACAGCAACAACACAAGCAAACGATTGTGTTTCTTTATCCTATTGTTGCAGAGTATCTTTCCGATGCAGGCTGACAAGAACACTTCTTCTAACGTCACCAACAATACCATCTTAATCAAATGCGCGCTATAGATATGTTTACTCGTCTTATATATATTTGTGATGACGTTACTATTATTTTATATAAAACTGACAAAAGGAATTAAGCACTTCAAACTGAGCTTAATTATAGATTATGTGAGGCGGTTTACGGCTTTGTTTTTAAACGTTGACGATGAGAGTGAAGGAGGGTGGTAGTTGTGGTGAGAGTTGAACGGAAAAAGACGAGAAAAAAAAACTTAAATCCCCTTATTGAAACGCACAATTGTTTTATGTATACATGTATTCATTGTCTTTTGATGATATTTTATACGAAATGTGGCAAAGAAACTAGACATGTTGAAAGAGAGAACAAAGATCGCTACAAAACAATTGTCTTCGAGTAGAGATATCTTATACAAGGGTGTTCGACTAAAAATAGATAGTTTAGATGGGAAATTTTAAGGATTTATGGGGGAGGAGTCGTGAAGATGATCCAATGGAGGTTTTCCAAAAAGTGACTAGCAATTTTGAAATTGATGATCTGTGCGTATAATGATTTGATCCGCGTAACATTCTTTCGTCTCTGTATCGCGGCGAAATTGTAAAAATATTCTCGGGCATCGATTCTGTGACAATTAAAATGTGGCTAGTCTTTCGCCTCCCCGGATGTAGAAGTATTTTTATCTTAATGGATGTTTCTGTTACTGTATTTGATTATTTGAAATCTAGTTGTTAAGGCTCAATGCAATATTTTTTCTTTAAATAAGTGAAGGTTGAATACTCCAACAATCTACTACAGTTCTGTATCGCTCTTTAGATTGCTCGGTGACTCTTTTAAAGTCACCAATTTTTCCAAAGGTGGCAAATTTCATGCGTTTTAGGCCTTTAAAATGGTTCTTCTAAGTGTTGAGAAGCACTATTTTTGAAATTGATACTAAATTATTGTGAACGAACATTGGCCGATACAAGGAGGTGAAGGATTTGAAATTTCAATGTTTCCTGCTCTTCCAAATTGCTGCTCATTCAAAAATTAGATTTGATATCGCCCTAGAGGATCCTACTTCTTCCAAAATGATTTTGATTTTGTCAAATAACAGGACTTTCCATATAAACTTGATACTTTTAGTTCAGCTCCTCTGTATCTCTGTTGTATTCATCGTTGTTAATTTGTAGTAAGAGGAGTTTGATTTAAGTGCGACAAGGATTGTGTGGTGTTTCAACTTGTGGATCGTCAAATTAGAAGAATTTCATGCCTCTGACCGTCTTTCTGTCCGTTCACGCTTAGAAATCGAATTTTCCATCAAGATGATTCGTTGTTGTTGTGCTTGAAGCTTGGTTAACAAGTGTCAGCCCACTGCTAGTACAGAAAAACTTTAATGTTGTTGTTGTTGTTATTGTTTCTTATATATGTATATATAAGTGAAATATATATATGTTTAGTATGTTTCCTGGCATTTGCCGCCACCTACGAGGAGCGCGCGTCATCGTCCTGGTAGGCGCGCCGATCAAGGCGGGGTCTTCTCTTTCTCTCTTCTCTCGCCCACAGGCTCCATACAGCTATACAGCTAATTAACACGTTACACAGGTGTCAACCTGACGGACACTATACTAATTATTAATCACTAATTTACTCCTTGTCGTGCATTTCAATCAAATATTCATAAGGGGTTGTACGTAAAAACGAAACAACAACAACAACAGCTAAGAAAAGTCTCTAAAAGAAAGCCAAGATTTGTAATTTATCTGATCCACCTGAACAATACATCCGTTAACGTGAATGTCAAATGAAATTTAAAATCACACAATAATAAGAAGTAGAATCTTCAAAGTCATTATTCATCCGCATCATCGTCTTCTTCAACGGCAGCATCTCCTCCACTATGTCGTCTTGTTTCATTGTCGAAACGAACGCGTACAAAATTTACGCTAAATAAATTAAGACTTGCATGAAGAATGTACGGCCATTAATATTTTTAATGATAATCGTCCGAAATGAGAAATGACAATAATGTATGTAGACAGTGTCGACTTACACTGTCGAATAAGGGATATTGTTGGTGGTAGTTGTAATAGGATGGAGAAGAAGACGAAGAAGACTAGGAAAAACTGAGTGACGGGTGGCGGTGGTGGTGGTGGTAGTCGTTCCACGCCGACATTCTTACCCCTTTTATAATTTCCTCTTTACATCTCTTTCGTTTTGTTTCAAAAACGTCACTAATGTCGCATCCATTGTCGTCAATGTCGACCATCGAAACAACCCCTAAATAACACGCTTGTACCACCGTATAAATACCCTAATTGTCAGGATGCATTCTATGCATGTGTAATTATTCTTTAACGTATGTTAATGTGGGTTTTACAGTATCTCGGGGCTATGGTGATGTTGCATTGATATTTTCGTTTAATTAAAACGATTAATTTTTTTTGTTACTTGAAGGAAAATCAAGTGTACGCCTACACATTGGTTGTGTTTCTATTATTTTGTTGTAAAATTGAAATAAACTGTTTTGTGGTGGAGTGTTTGAAGTTGTAGTAACAACTGTAAACTTGACCACAGGATGGTGATATTGGGCAGGACATCAAAAAGTAAATTCTAAAAACGACCACGAAACAACCCCTACTACTGTAAATCGCCCGATTCCTTCACATTATAAATCCTTCTTCTATACAATATATCTACGTCTTATTTCCAGCATTCAGGCTGTGTTTTAGCATCCCCCTTTCTTTAATTAATCTCCCACCCTTAGCAACGCTTAGCAACGAATGTAGGTACAGTAACACAATACAGTTTTTACACTCTTTCTCAAGTAGAAAATCTTTAATGTCTCCGAAGACTGACATTAATTAAAAAATCTTGTTACGCATGCAAGGGTACCAAAACTCCATTTCTTCTAAATGTACAAGTCTTATATATATATGGCCGGGTATGTATAACAAAGATAGATAGATATAAATAGATAGAGATAGTAGATGTGTGAGTGAGAAAGGGAAAAGAAAAGGCAATTTTAAGACTCGACGCTCGCGGCATATGCAAAATAGCCGAGCTAATTTATGCGCGTTTTTGCCCAATTCCTACCAACTGACAGCCCAACCTACGCCCCCATTTATTCTTACAAAAGTTCGATCGGGTTGCCACCACCACCATCACTACCACCGCCAATAATAACAACAACAACAACAACAACATATAAGTCTTGTTGATTATAAATATCGGTATATCAATGGACATCAACAACACTATCGAATCTTGCAGCCGGTCAAATTATGATCAATTCCGATTGCTTTCAGACAATGGTTGTGATAGTCCAAACAATGACAAGATGATGATGATGGTAATCATGATAATTAAATCGGTTGAGGATCAAAAACGATTTTAAACAAATTACACATTGTAATAAGTAAACAAATAAAACAACAACAGGAAAAAGAACGGAGAGAGAATGATCGATAGATAGATAGATATGTTGAGATAAATCAGAAAATAAATATCATCATTGTTATTGGTATAAGTATATAGCATACAGTTGTATCCTCTTATATTATAACCGCTTACTAGCTTAAAATCAAATGTTTAATCTGAACTTGTAATAATATAAAGGCAATAATCTATCATTAGTAATTAACGAGAGTTGTAGATGGTTATTGAGATAGTGCTAAATGGAGTGCTCGCAGGACCGTAACGAAAATCACAACCGAAAGCGCAATCGTTTCAAAGAATAACAGAAAAATTTCTAACAACATACTCAACGAAATAATTTATGATTGGTACTATAGAGCAAAAATAAGAAGAACAAAACCATAAATATATTTTATTTTTGCTTCATGCACGTTTCTCAAACGAACTGAAGACTACAGTTGCGTGTTAAAATGTTTCGCTAGAAGGTTTGTTTTTAGGAAATTTATTGTTTAAAAAATTACGTCGGTTTTAGCGAATCATTGCCATTGAATCATTGAAACCGTAACGACGCCGGCAAGGAATGCTAAATTGGTATTCCCATCAACTCAACCTCTTAGATCTTCATGCAATTTGGTGCAAAAAAGGTGGTTTTATTTCGTTTTTTCAAATTGTACTACTTACTATTGAGTTGTTGCAAAAATTACACTTCCTAATTTATAATTATGAGCCCTTTAATGCCTCTACAAATTACAGTTGATTAGATTTTTGTGTCAAAGATAGAGTAGGGCGTCTCTAAGCAGTCATCTTTAGGTACTCATCGAGTGTCCACAGAGGTATCGAAATTGTAAAGATATTTCTAAATTGTCTAGAATTCTCTGAGGAATTTACAATTTTTAAACTTCTAGCAGTCTAAATCGTTGAAGTCCAATTTATCTTAATGAATTAGAAGCGTATGTTTCGCTTTCTACAAATTGTAAAAGCATTTGGTCATGATTATTTCTTCAGAATTCTGTAATGCAGTGCAAGAGTGAAGCTTTTCTAACGTGGTCATCTTTAAGTACTCGTCAAGTGTCATTAAATGTCCGCACTATAAAGGTATCTAAATGGCAATGATGCACTCCTAAAATTTGTAGAATTTCCTAAAAGAATGTGCATTTTTTATAATTGTGCACCATTTTGTTTGTTGGTGCAAGTTGGAGCAAAGAAGATGTGGTTTTATTTCGATTCCTCAGGCTGCAACGCTTACTATTAATTTGTTGCAAAAATCACTCCTTCTGATTTACAGTTAATGCTTCTACAACTTGCAACTGTTTGTGCTGAAGAAGACAGAGTAGACTTCTCTAATGCGGTCATCTTTGGGTGTTCATTACACAGAGGTACCTAAATTGCAAAGGTATATTTCTAAATTATCTAGACTTTCCTAAGGAATTTGAAATTTTTATACTTCCAGCAGACTGCAGTCTAAATTGTTGAAGTCTGATTTATCTTAATGGATTAAAATCGTATTTTGCTTTCTTCAAAATTTGTAAAAGCATTTGATCATGCTTATTTCTTCAGATTTGCAACTATGAATTCTGTAATGCAGTTTATCATTGTTAGATTGTTACGATCAAGATTAAGAGTGAAACTTTTCTAAGGTGGTCATTTTTGAGTACTGTCATCAAATGTCCATTCTATAGAGGTATCGAAATGGCAATGATACATATACTCCTAAACTATGTAGGTTTTGCTTTTGACTGCGATTTTGTTTCAAAATTTTGCATTCTGTTGGAGTTTAAAGATCAAATTGTTGAAGCCCTTGAAACATACGTATGAATAATGGGAAAATATATTATTTTCCACAAACTTTGTCCAAATATTCAGTCATGCTTACTCATTGATTTTTTGCGTTATTAAGAACTCTTCAAATTTATTATACTTAATTCTGCAATACAAATTATCATCTGTTAGATTGTTGCAACAAAGATTAGATGTAAAACTTCTCTAATCAAGAGGGATCTATCAAAACTCAACCTGCACCATTGTAAAGTCTTCAGACTTACTGAGTTCTGTTAAAATATTGCCCCATAAATTAAGAGTGTAACTTCTCTTTGGATATTTTGGCGTCCACGCTAAATAACAAAACTACATATATATTTGTGGAGAATTTTCAGAGGAAATCAGTATTTTTGTAGTACACTGCGACTTTGTTTCAAAGTTTTGTCTTTTGCCAAAGGGCTAAATTGTTGGAGTCCAATTTGGCTTGCATAATTGAAGACGCATATATGAACATTTTTAGTCACTCAAAATTCCAGAGTGGTTCTCAATTTTGAAAGTTTCCTCGAGACTCAAAATTTGTGAAAATTACACTAACACCAACCGAAGAACTTCAACGATTAGTGATTGAATTTCAACAACTGTATTGTAATTCTAATCAAAACAGCGCCCATCTATTCATCAATTGAAAACAATTCCAAATCAAAAGCGATGATAAAGAGGCCAAAAAAGAACAATCATTTGTCAATCAAATTAAATTAGTTTATTGGTCACGTTTGTATTATTATCGTGTTCGCGCCTCATTTCTTTAGAGAGATGATAATGAAAAAAAGTTTAAAAATAAAATAGACGAAAAAAAAAATAGACAGAATGGACTCACAACTAGAAAGAACATTATCAATAATCTTAACGTATGTAATAGCACCGTCATTACAAGCACACCAAGCGGTCCCGATTGACAAGCACTGATAAGAGGATGATGCATCAAATATGTGTTCATATAAATTTATTTTTTCCATTGTCAAATAACGAAAACAATGAATAGACTCATATGTTTTAGAAAATGCGATAATTGTGTAATGTTTGGCTGATCAAATTAGAGGTGGTAACATTGCAGGTGTGCTATTCAGATAAAATCTATATAGTCGATTAAATATAAAAAGTCGTACGTCTTCAAATGGATTTTTTCGTGGCCAGTCTCTTGATCTTTCGCTCCAACAAAGCCCCGTCACACATCGGTAATTATTTAATCCATGTATGTTGGTGCGAGTGAACGGCGGATCACTTTGTTTGCCATCATTCGGCTCTTGAACCAGCTCTATCGGAAGACCGATCGTTCTATGGTTCATTTACCATTTGTCATTGCCATAGGCGTACCAACTTGCATTCGAACTATTGTCCGAACAAGAATCTTGCAATTAAATAAAATTATATGTGTAAAGTTACCCTTTTTGCTTAACTAGATGCCCCTCGTCTCTGTCCTAACAGCCCCCGGGATTCTGGCACACCATCACCCTTGTGTGTGTGTGTATGTGTCTGTTACCCACCCCCGCTGGCGACCGCGCCTGAGCTCTCATTTTCCATCAGCACTGCCTTCTTTCGCTGGGCTCATTAAGTCTTGTATCGATCGAAGGCGAGAGCAGTCTTCTACATTTCTTCTACAGCGTGTGAGAATTTTAATATGCGGCACTGGGTACGCGCCACTCATTAATGCAAAGATTGTTGGAATGTAATAGTCTTTCTTGGGGTGTAGCCGCGATGGTGGTGGTGGTGGTGGGCTCAAACAAAAATTTCGCGTAGATGGAATGAAACAGAGACGCCGTCTCCCTATCATTCGATCAGAATTATTTGTTTTCTTTATTTATTTTTTTATTCCAATGATAACAAAAGCTCGAATATGAGTGGATATGAAGATAATTAAACTTTCCACAATCTGCCGTCTTTATCTGTTTTGTGTGGGAATAGTTGCGAGTTGGCATAGAAGCGAAACT
Source organism: Hycleus phaleratus (assembly GCA_013841185.1). Classification (NCBI taxonomy): domain Eukaryota; kingdom Metazoa; phylum Arthropoda; class Insecta; order Coleoptera; family Meloidae; genus Hycleus; species Hycleus phaleratus. Next base: position 6,824 of record JACDRP010000482.1, on the reverse strand, counting down.
CTGCTTGTTTTCTGGTTTTTCGTTGAGGATCCGACAAGCGGAATAGAAAAGGAAGCCCCGGTTGACCGGATGAGGAAACAAACCCTCGAGTGTCCTCAAATATTTTAAAGTACACAGTAAAATATTATCATATTAATTCTCGTATACAATACAGAAAATATAGTCAAGTGGAACACTTCTTTGTTTATTTCGTAGGAAATAAGTTTTAATATTAAAACAAATGAGATTTATTCGACTCTAGTGATGGGCATGGGGGTGGAGGTACACAACACTGATTTAAAATTATTTTTACCCCATTCTGTCCCCTAACTATCTTTCTCTCTCCCACACACATTAAATATTCATTAATTAAGTGAGAGTAAAGTCTTCAACGTTCGAGCTGCCGAGATTATATATATTTGAACGTTGGCGATAATAATATGCAAAAGAAAAAGAAAAACACAAATACTGAAGAATATCCCTCTAGACACTATCCTAAAGGGAAGACGTATTTTTATTCACTTTATAAAAAAACGAACGGCAGAAAATAAAACCTACTGGGGTGAATAAACACTAAAGGGTTGAAATGTTGTGTAGTAAAGGAATTTCCCAGTGTGTTGTTGTAATCGTACTGTATCAACCCCCTTTATGTGTTCTTTTTTTTTTATTGAATTTTCTAGATTTTTCCCAGAGAGGGTAGTAGAGCAATTAGGATTTTATGTTAATTGTCTGTAACTGGCTCCAATAAATTTTATAGCCTTTACGCAACAAAACAGGGTGAATATACGTAAAAATATACGAGAGATTCGCACCCTTAGGCATATTCCGTTCGTTCTATTTTTGTATTTGTAACTAATTAGAATTGAAAACGTCCACCACCATCGCTATATTAGCGTGTCAATAAAACAATAATGCCCCACCTGTTCCACATTTTGTCTATAATGCATTGTAATCTTAGACGTTAATTAACTCGACAATATTCAAAAAAAAAATGTATAAAAGATCGGCGCCGAACCTATTTCCGACAAGTAGAAATCGAAAGGAAATTATCGAAAAATCGGCGTTAATTGACGAAAATTACCCGAATCAAACAACGGAATAACTTAATGAGATTCTAAAGGGATGGTGTGTTGCTTAATTAAATATGCCTGGTGTTAGTGTTGTAATCTTGAGTGTTTCAAAAGGGTGGTTAGTGATGGGTAAATTGTGTAAATACCGTTAGTTTACACACTATTTTGCCGCAATTTTTGATTTTTCCCTCCAACCGTTCAATGGCAGGGTTGAAACGCCCCTTTGTGACTTTGGCCACAAATCAGGTACACATACTTAATAAAGTTCTTTGCAACTTTTAAAGTTTGAAAAGTTGAGACTCCACATAATACACCGCCGCCGCCACTATTTTAAGCCCCACTTGCATTGAATAAAAAAACAACAACGTATATTTTTTGCGAATTATCGTTGATTCATTAAAAAAAGAACGAGGACGAATTATGACCGTTGGTCGTTGATTAGTTGTTATACTGTTGTAATATATTAGAATATACAAAGCAAGACTTGATGATGAGTGTACAAGAATGGTTAAATAAAGATGGAAACAATTTAAATTATGATTAGAGAAAAGGAGACGGTTGATAAAATGAAGAAATTCTATCTACATTTGCCAGAGAGAAGTTTTCTTTGGCCTGTCATGCAAAAACCTCCCTACTGGGGCGGGATATGGTACAACTCTAAAATAAAGAGTAAGATAGATGAATTTAAAAGATGTAAAGGGGACATGAGATAGAGGCAAAGCGGACGCGTCAACCCCTTTAAAACACATACACACAGAGAAGAAAGTGGAGACAATAAAAGTAATTCTTTTCTTTTCCTAACATCTCACTTTATAGATTGTAGTAATAGTAGTAGTAGTAGTCGTCGGATTTCTAATTGCAATTTTGAAAGTTTACCCCCCGATTCTCACCCTCTAAGAAAATTTCCAACCGATAGTTTCAACAATGACCGACAATCTTCCAAATATTTTACTCATATGAACGTCTCAACGAAACACCCTCGTAAATTCACCCCTACACATAAGAATATAAAACGTACGTCTTGGATCATGCCATATACGTTGATTAAGGGGATGAGTATGTTTGCTATTCTTAAAACTTTACACCGTCCGTCTTGCCCTGCCGCCCGCCGACGTCCCGTATCTGAAACACACCAGACTCTATCTCTGTCTAGACGATTTATGGTCGTATGTTGAACAACGACAAGACGAACTAAGCCTCGCGGTATTCTTCAAGACTGTTCCGTTAAAATACCCCAATGTAAGGGTTGTTTTTTAAATTTTGCAAAATTTAGATCTAATACTAGTTGTAATTCTGGTGGAGGCGCCGGGATTTTTGCTATAATTTGAGTTAATCAACTACGATTCGTTTTTAATTTGGTCAATAGATGCAAAAAATCGTCTATCGAATATGGGTTTATAGAACAATCGTCCAGTATAAGTAGTAGATTGGTTTAATTGTTGGAATAGGAGCTGTACACATTCGGCCGGCTGTACACGTACGAGCGCAGTCAACTTTCTTACATCCTATACCCCCAACCCCGTTGAATCTGTCCGTCCCCCACCTCCTGCCATTAATACTTCTTCAAAGCACAAACTCGCATTTTAATCGATTTCATTTGCGCATGTGAGCCTGTGGCAAAAACTCTACCCTTACTTGGCGACGTGGCGGACGAAAGGGGGATGGTGAGTGAAAACTAAGCATCCTTACTACTAAAAAGGGGGACAGGGGCAATATAGCTGGGTCCGTTGTCGGGTTTTTTTGGTATGCGGGGTGGCGGTGTTGGTAGTAGTGGTGGTAGTTATGGTGGTGGTAGTGGGAAGCAACGCGGAGACAAGCAAGGGGGATTGGGAAAGAAACGGAAGAGTGCGCGTGAATTAAGCAAAGACGCGCTCTTTACCTCATTTGCATTCTTTCTTGTTGCGCTCTCATATCTTAAGAACGTATGGGCAAATTCATCTTGAAACTGGGAAAGAAGAAGGGAAAGAATGATGTAAATATATTTAGTAACGTTGATGTATATGTGTTAGTATTAGGGTAGAGGGATGGTGAGCTGAATTTATAATTATTCTTTTTGACAGGACATGAGTTTGATTTGTTGAGAAGAGAACGAGGGTGGAAAGGAAGATTGGGGAGTAGGGTTGAACGGAACTCACCGCTGGAGGGATTTCTTTGCCAATGTATATGTGTGTGTGTGTATATATGGTGGGTCACCCCTTTTGTTTATCACAGACGTGTTCGTTTGTTACGTCTTGTTGTTGATTGAGGCCCTACTTTATAATTACTTTAATTAAGAAAAAGCACTCGCTGACGGAAATTCCGATGTACTCCACTAAAGCACATATTTGGATATCATTATTATTGTTATTATCACTATTATTATGATTGTTATCATTATTATACAGAGCTGCTCAACTTATAGGAAGCAATTTGAAAAAAATTTAAGGACCTGAAGATTGTCGTACTAATATTTGAACCCTTGAGCTGTTCCCTGCATTTTTTTCTGAGAGAAACGAAAAAAGCAATATTGAAGCATCCTCTGAGTCGTTTTATGTGTTTAGTTGATTGGTGCAAATTACGACATTGTCAGAAAGGAGTGTTGTTTGACTAACTTTCAAACGAGCTACGAGGCCCAAATTGTGCTCAAATAATCTTCAACAATCAAATCCTTGATTGTTCAAAATTACTCGTAAATAATAGGACTTCCTATTTAAAATTTTACTACAACACCCCTGTATTCATCTAAAATTGTAGTAGTAAATTTCGATAAAATCCCAAATCCACCCTTATCATTGAGGTATGTTAATGCATTATCATCGACACTCTAAATCTCATTAAATCAAACACCATTTAAACTACAAGAATGAACTAGAAGTGAAAACCAGGATGAGACTAATAAGAACTAATGATCCAATGAGGTAAATGTAGCGTTATTTCAGCATGATAACTTTAAAAAAAAAAACGATTAAAAACTGGGGGGATGTAAAATTGATAATTAAAAATTCGAACGTGTCTTTCTATCAACCCCCGATACTAACAGGAAATAGAGCAAGAGTGTATAAAGACATTCACCCCTCATCCCCTATAATTCTCCAAAAAAATACAGTTAGAAAAGTTAATATTAACAGATAAGACAATGGGGCCTAATTTAGTGTTATCTCTCCCTTCGCGAGGGTTGACCGAATCGAGATTTATACAACACAAGTAATAGGGGTGATATATCCATATTTGTTAAAATTATTGGCTTTAGATAGTTTAAGGGTAGGACAATAATCGCTTTAAGATTTGATTATTTTTCTTGAAGATAATTGGGCTATAATCGTTATTTGTGTAAATTACAACAGGGTAAAGGGATGGTTTTCAAACCGTTAAAGTTTATTTTGTTAATATTTGATATTTTGAAGGGTGCGTCAAAGGCATCGGTAAAGTAAATAAAATACTTCTTGATCTTATAAACTTAAGTATTTTGTTTCGTATATACGCAATTGGAAATTATTCCATTTTAATTACCTGCAATTTATTCAAGGAAAGTAAAGTCCTTAAAGAAATAGAGACAGAGTGGGCGAGCGGCGGGGGATGGGGGAGAATATAGATGTGATAGTAGAATGATGGGGATGGAGGGTGGTAGCGAGTACAGAAAATATTTTCCTTTTAATTCTCATTAAACAAAATCAATAACGTATCGGGAATAAGAATAAAGCAACAAAATATGATGGTGGAGTGTATTCGAATTTATAACGATAGAAATTTAATTTGACATCCGTAACGGTAGCGAATTTTTCAGGCCTGAAACGCAAATAAATAAAACGAAACTGAATCGTTCTTAATTCAATCATACAGTTTCGTATATGTTGAACCGCGTTCAACTTAAGAACTATTGCGAAATCGATAAAACAAACAGCGTAAAAATACGAAAAGTAACGGTGATGACAGTGAAATAAACGTTCAACTAACACGAAGATACATTCAATCAGTAAAAGGTAGGGGCGGAAGACGGCGCCACCGGAAACGTCCCGGAACCGGAAGGAGTGCACCGTGCCCCCAGTCACCTCATTTCACTCCCACCACCACCCTCAAGATATGTAAAATTGCATTTCGACCGCGACATTGCGATTAACCAGCTCAATCATAATCACGATTGATTTTTACAACCCTTATGGTCAATAAGGTTTACAATTTTTCACCCCTTTTCGTTGAGGTGGTGAATTGCCGCACCGTTAGAAATATGCGGATTTCTTTTAACGAACGTGTTGTTACGGTTTTCTTTGTTTTCCTTTGCTTACGTCATTAAGGATTGCTGGCAATAGGGGTGGGATAGTTGTTGGGGTTGTCTTAGTTATCCGGGGCGTGGTTCCTACATTTGCATGCAGTGAGAAATATGAATATGCAACTTTTTCAAACCGTCTCGATCCGTTCAAATCAACCCCATTTAATCAAAACGTATTAGTTTTTCTACAATATTTCCACAATAATTTAAAGGGTGTCTATTTGATGACATACTATACATATTTGTTTGGTCAGTTGACTATTACCCTGTCGGCCGCAGGGTAGTTGAATTCAACTAGAAACTGTAATAGAGCATAATGTAATGAAATAACCCCCGTCAATATATATCGTCCAAGTCGAACAACAATTACAGGTAACTAATACAGTTTGATACGTGTTTAAAGTTGGCTGCATTGTTTGGCGATGTGACCACAGCTACCCCCTACCCCCTATTTGAAGAATAATGGTGCGCCGAGAGGTCAAGTCAAACCAAGACAAATGGTATTCGCGTCCAGGTTAATTCCTCTAGTTGTGAAACTTAAACGATCGTCGAATTCCAGAAAGTTCACGGACAAACCACCCCCCAACCCCTCGTATAATATAGAAACTATACACTAGCCCCTTGTCAGACATGTCCACTTGATACAAATCCAGCTTGATTACGAAAAGGTGGTTGTGGAAAAGGGATCAACAATATACAGTTATACACATAGTGGGCGAATGTGTATATCGAAGGGGTGGTTTTAGCCTTTCTGGTCAATCTAAGGAATTTCATCATAATCGCTTGGCAAGTTTATATTATCGAGTAATACAAGATGTAACTTAGGAAACATATTAATAATCAGTAAAGATTTGTTTTGAACTGATGGTGGTGTAGTAGGGGTGTAATATTTGAAACTACCACTACTACTACAACCCCCTCATAAATATGGACGGATATACTAAGATGACACTTCATGTCTCTGTTGAGATTTTGATAGATCAGGAGCGGTCAAGTGGACCAACAACAATCCATTTTGGACGGATGACACAATATGGATTTTAATGATCATCCATCCATCCATTGGGCCAAGTAAACTTCTTCAATAGATTCACTATAACAATATGGGGTAGTATCACGATAAATGCCAATCCGTTAAGATGAATTTATGCTTAGAAAATGACGATGAACTTATACATTAAACAAGACAAGAAGGTGATAGTACAACAAACTTCTAAAACTAATCAATAAATGAGAATAAGTGACCACCTGTAGAGCCACGATTTTTGTTACATGCATACTAATTAGATTAATCGAAAGTATCTCAACTAATTTTAACAATACAGGGTGTCCAACCCTCAGAGGCTATGCTTTTAGTAAGCAGTGTCGTAGCTTACTCCATACTCTTAAACAATCAAACTATATCAAGTTTTAAGATGAAATACCACTCTACAGCCTCTATCTATACTCTGTTCACTCAAACGAGAGAGTAGTAGTTTACATCACGTGACTAGATTAAAGAGGAAGGTTATTAGTAAAGAGAGGCGTTT
>JACDRP010000481.1:0-42851 GCA_013841185.1 Hycleus phaleratus | reverse complement strand
TTTTAGGTAATAATATGAAGAATTACTCATTTACAGTATTGTTAGAATGTGGATTTAGTCAAAAATATGTCGAAGAATTTCGTCAAGCGTTATCCGATCATCAAATTGAGGATGATCGGCAAAATTACCAGTAAGTTATAATTAAAACTGATTCAAAATTGATTAAATTTTCAGTTTTTCTTTCAGTATATTGGATATTTTTGAGAAATATAAAGATATTTTCGCTATAATTAATACAGAAAATTTTAAAACAATGAATTACGAATATTTGAAAAAGAATATTGAGCATCACAAGAAATTATTGAAAGCACATCAAGTCTTTACAAGGATTTTTCATGTATTATTGTTAGTCAAAATCGGTTCAGTTTCATTCTCTTGTGCTTTCTCTTTATTTTCGATATTAACGGTAATTATTGTAAAAAATAACTCTTGATTTTTAAATGACTTTCCAATGTAATGGCAAAGAAGCTTATTATTCCAAATCATATAGGTTTTTCACAACCAAAGAGAAGTCTTATTATTTGGCGAGTCATTAGAGAAATATTTTGAAGATTTGTCGGTGCCCAAGGAACATTTTAAGCAGAGTTGGAGCCTGTAGCTCATCGGAAAGCCGATCAAAAGGTGTTTTTCGGACTATGTTGCAATCTTTATCAACAAACCACACACATAAGTAAAACGACTAGGAGTAACCCAAACATGATTTGATCAATGAAAATCGCAACACTGTTCAAGAAAGAGTTTTTTGATCTACGCTACGGTCCAACTTTTGCTAAAATATTCTCTGAAAACACTCAAAACAGTGGTATAGAATCGCATACCTTTCTCAAGATAAGCGTTTGAAACACACCACAAAGAGAATTCTTCAAATCCAGTACTTCTGAAGACCAAGCACATTGAAAAATCATTAAAAATTAGAAATTTTCTAAGGCAATAGCATAACTTTAAGTAATTTTGACAATGAACATTCAGTAGTATCATAAAATAATTAATCAAAAATAGAATTTGAACATCGCTTTATAAAAATTCCTTGTCCTTACATGTTTTGCCCCAAACCTAGCCAGTTGGCGAAATTGCTACTTTCATTGTTCAAATTATTTTATTAATTATTAATTTTATTCTATTATCTTAGGCATTCTTTTAGAAAATTTCTCCCGTTATACTCATTCTTCTCTTAATTTAAGGCAAAATCAATTAATGATGCCCTAGGATTAACAACATACGGTTTTGATGCATGTATTGAAATGTTTTTGTACAATTCAGCAGGACAATTCCTAACTCAAGTACATATAAAGCAATGTTGATGTAGTAAAAAAATTTTAGAGGGTGATTTATGGAGATGATCCATTTAATACAAGGTTTTACGTGAGAAGTCCTATTATTTGTGGAGTAATTTAAAAAATATTTTAAGAGCTTATAAGAGGGTCCCTGCAGGTCATTTGAACCTCATGGCTCATTGAGAACGAGCGTTTTTTGCTCAACTTTCAAATGAGCCACGAGGCTCAACTTAGGGAGCTTCCCTAAAGCTTCAAATAATTTTCAAATTAATCGTCGAATAATAGGAGCTCCTATATAAATGCTCTAGTTTTAACTCAAGTCAGCACCCCTGACTTAATTCAGCCGCAACATCCAAAATATTGCGATATTCAAAGATCCATCATCTCTATAAATCATCTTGAATTATTCTATTGATTTTTACTTCTAAAATTTCTTCTAGAGCGCTGATCTAACTTCAACAATTTATGAATCACCATGGTATTTATGTGATCTATTCTATAAAAAATCGTTTTTATTCTTGCAGATGAAAATAATGCAACCAACAGTAATAAGAGCAATTGATTATTTCATAATGTCATTCAGTTCATATCTTTTTGTAATGAATTCTATTTTTAATACACTATGCACCAGAGAATTTAAATCCAACTTTACCCAAAATCTTCAATGTTTCTTCATCTTCAACTAAATCATGCAAGGATCCAATTTCTCTAGTGCAAAGTGCGATAACAAAGAGGACAGCTTAATTTTTCTTGTATTTTGCAGTTTATGAGAATGATTTATTCAGTTTTAATGCTTCTACTGCAAGTTAGTGGGAAATAACATGATGTTAATTAACAATACAATTAAGCTACTTTAAATGTCTCAATTATAGTAGATGTGAACCAACCGTATGCACTCTAGAGGCAATTTGCAAGAGCTTAAACGTTTTGAAATGCGCAATTTACACGATTTAAATCAATAAAATAATTAGAAGAACAATTCTGTATTTCTATGGTAAAAATTTCTGAATGATCTACTAATTTTAATAAATTATGAGTCAATCAATATCAAAATAAAGACTTGAAAGAGTCAGAATATCATTTTGAATCGCGATATATTGAGTGGCCTCTATTTTTCATACACTAAACAATAAAGTCCCTGTTACGATGTAGAGATGTCAGTGAAAAGAATTATTTAGAGATTATCTATATAGAGCCCTTATAAGGGTTGACGATCAAGTTCAACCGCTGAGCAAAAGATGGCACTATTCGTCATAAATTACGGCTTATAATTTCCACTGTTCTTGATATGAATTGCATATTGTTTATAATTAAACTGGCAATCAAACTGTATTAATTACTGTCAGTATATAAATTTAATAGGTCAAATGGGAAAATTGTTGTACTAATGGAAGCTAATTCTATGGCAAATCGACAGTGCGGCAAATGCTGTTTGATCAACGATTTCTCGTTTGTTTTCCAAACAGATTCTAATGATCGAAATGGAGTTAGGAAGATTTTAAGGTGCAATTTTTCAAAATAAAAACTTTCTAATGCTATTTTATTTATCTTCTAAAAACAAGCGAATTGTCGATTATTAGATATTAAAATGTAAAATACAATTCCTTCAATTTTTGGCAATTTCCCAGAAAATTAGCAAGCGGCTTTGCATTTTTTATAAACTTTGCCAAAATCATTGAAAAATAAACAAGTTAAGTAACGAGGAAAAACATTAAAAGATTGGAAAATATTACGAACATGTTCCAAAATTTTCCTCTATAACTCAAAATTTTGAGACCAAAACGTCTGTAGAACCACCGAGAAATGCTCTTTTTAAATCTGCTTTAATTTCCTCGATATTCTAAAAAACAAGCAAGATATCGCTTATTAAAAATCGGTGTTTAATTGCTTTTCATTTTTAAATCTAAATTGAAAAGGCAGTGGCATGGGCCTCCTAACCGCGTATCCAGACCGGCTCTACAACTCAGCAGAATCTAACCGAGGAGCAATTTAATTTCGATATAAACTCGAAGAAATTCGCTAATTTTAACTGTTATACAAAAAATGCTACTTTAATTTTGAAGTTTCTGAAGTTTCAATAAAGATTCTTTCTTAAATAAAAGACTGGATCAACACGCGATCAAGTATTATTCTTTTTAATTATGCAAGAAAAACAGCGTATCGAGATATTAAAAATAATTTTGTTATAGCATAGGTAGATTAATTCTATAATTTGTTATTCTAGAAGAGATACTAGATTGCATGACTATAAATCTTTGTGAATAGAATTTTAAACGTTCACATGCAATTCCGTGTTCCAGATCTATATAATTTGATATCGGATTATCATTTTTTCAGCAATATAAATACAGAATTAAATAAGAACAATTTGTAGTGAATTTGTAATGTTCTAGTATGTTTTCATTTATTCTAAACTAGTGCAATGAACCTTGATTTGGCAAACAAATTTATTCGATATTTGAACTCTTCATCCCATAAGTATGACTAACAAGAACGTCGAGAAATGATATTTACAAAAATCAATTCAAAATGGAAGACTTGAATAAAATCGCACATCCTACAACTTTTGTATTTGCTAACGAAAAATTGCACTGAAATTAACTATCCAGATAGCACAAAATAAATTTCCCTAAAAATGTTTGCAATTATAAATGTTCTGCTTAATTAGCATAGAGTATTTTATCATTTTATGAATTATAAGCGCTATTTTTCAGTTTATTCTACAGTTAGGAACTGTTTTATCAGCAACCGTTAATATTAAGAACAGGTAGAAATTGTCGTTTAATTTAAAATACAAGAGAATAATGATTGCAAAATTAAAAATTAATGAACAATGTTTATGAGAGTATCTCAGTTCCCAAAGATCAGCAATAAAATTAAACTGAGGAGCTACAATTAAATATCTGCATTGCAAAAATAACCGATAGTTAATTCGTATAGCTCTTCATAATTCAAAAAATATTTGAAGGGATTGTCGGATAGTCCCTAGGGAACATTCGAGCAAAATTATAACTTCCTAACTCATTGGGAAATTGGTGGAAAACTGATTTGACGGCGCAAGATCGATCTCGTACAACAAATTTTCCCGTCTTTCCAGATTATCAGAGAAAAAACTATTTCGAAGGGATCAATGTAGTCGTCCTCGATGCATATTCGAAGGGTGAAAATAGCGGTTTTCCACCAGGAAGCCCGAATTCCACTAAAATGCTCCCTAGGGACTGCCGTCAAATACCCCGGTAATTAGAATCAACAACATTTTATTTCATTGAACAACTAGCCAAAACTTGCGATATTATAAACATAGAAATTATTCGTGAATTATGCTAGACTTGTTAAAATATTCCAGCGTTTTGTTAAGTTATGCAAACGGATATGGGACTTAATTATGCCCATTGCTTCTAGTATGAGAAGTTGATGTTTTTGCATAATTTCTCTATCTTTGACAACACTTCTCGTGAATATTTCTGTAAAATTAGTAGACCGATATATAAATTTCTACACTTATGTTCAAATTCATTAGAAGGAATTGATAGCGTTAATAATGCGCTTGTTGTCAATAACTCTATTTATTCTCCAGAACGGAATACTTAAAAGTTAGATTAATTCTTAGATGAGACTCAGTTTATTTGAATATCTCCAGTGTATAGAACGTCTTAATAAAAAGAAGGCTTATTTTGGTAAATAACTACTGTAGTGGAGTTTGGCCCCTTTTTAGTTACAGTTTTAATCAAATCGTAAAGTTTCATCAGTGTTAGTCGTTGTTTAATAAACTGTTCATTTCAACTAAGTTGGTAAATGTCACACCTTCACCAAATATTCATGTATTCGGTTTAATTTTGAAAGGGTACTAAGTTCCCTACGGCATCAGGAGGCTTTCATGTTTAATTTTAGACAACAAAAAATACGGAGGTAATCTTAATGAAGAGTGATAAGTAAAATGAGAAGTTGAAACAATATATTTAAATTATAGATGAGAAGTTTAACTGAAATTCTTCATTATTTTTATATACCAATATAGAATTGTAAAAAGGTAATAAATTAGACATTTTCTACTGTCAAGTCGCAAAATTAAGCTTCAATTATAAGTTTATGCCGAATTTTGCACTCAAATGCCAGGCGCTTTTGGGCAAAGCTCAAAATCGAAAATTTGATTCCAAATCAATATTTTGCCAAAACTTGCAACCGAATAGACCAAAAATCAACTTTTTTCCTCTATCAGGTTTATTATGGAAGAATGTTTTAGGGTCTAAATAAGTTTCCTTACCTTGACAAAATAGCGGTTAATGGCCAGAAGACGCAGAAAGACTTGTCTGTAATATCCTTTCGGCACAATTCATCCAATAACACACTTTGTGGCTCCTTATCAATTCGTAAAAACATTGCTACAGTTTGTGAAATTTATCCATCATTCGTATCTTTCTGAAAGTTTTATTTATGAGCATATTTGTTAAACATGTGACTGGCATTTTACCAAATTTTGTTAATAATTTATGTTGAACAAAAATCTTTTTATGTTGTTAATTTATGGCTTATTAAGAATATTCGGACGCAATTTAGTTATATCAAAATTAATAAAAGCAATTTTCTAATAAGTAAGACTACTCGAAACTGGATTTATATGTTTCATCAACAAGCTTCAATTACATAGCTAATAAACGTTAAGATTCTTTAAATCAGAAAGGAGACTGCACAATCAATATTTACTAATAACAGTTCCCATCCTATACATTTAATCTGCTCTTCTCGAAAGCTGTATACAGACGAATATTGATCCGTCTCCGGTGATATAGTTAGTGTATCTGGCGCCAGACAAACTCTTTCCATTCCATTTTCATAAAAAGCAAGTCTGGATATGGGGATGCTATAAACTATTCGTAGATATCTCCTCTCATACCCTCTTATTTTGCCCCAATCTAGCCCCATTTTATTTTTGTTGACGGTCTGTTGTTGAAATAATATTCAAAAACAACTTCTACAACTTTACCGACGAAGGTTTCTTTAAAATGGAAACAAATCTTTGAGATTAATAGGCAAACTTGGTTTGAAATTCTGTAGTCGAGATATATATTATAAAAATTATTCAAATTTTAATCATTTAACTGGATTAGCGCGAGCAAATTTCAGTAATTTTGTTGTCTGTTGCGAATTTTGCCCGTTGATTATCGCTTTGCCAGTTTGATTAATTCGAAGCTGACGCACCATCAAAACAAGCCGAAATATGATTTACGATTTCAGATCGCAAGACAAGTCAACAAAATCTATTTATCAATAAACAATCGACTTTAGTAGTCTATCCACAATAACAAAAACTACATTACAATATTCAAATTGTAACTTTCAGTACTTAGTTGACGGTTTCTTTTAAATTATTTAAGCATACGTTGAAGGACTCCAGGACACGTTTCTAACTTTTCCTAACTTTAGAGAAACAGAAAATTCTACAAATAAGGTATTGTTTTAAAAGTCTCGTAAAGTGAAACTCTAAAAGCCAAAACAAATTGCCAATTAATAATTCTAAACATTGTTAAATGTTATCAAAGTGAAAAGTTTGCAGGAACATTGTTTACCTCGATAATTGATAAAGAACAAATATCATTGCCAATGTTTTTGTCAGCACTCTGACAGTTATAATTAATATTTGCAATATGTATTGTGCAAATACAATGCTTCATTTGTAAGAAAATTAAATGAGTAAAGCAAATTTGATATTAGAATACTGCGCTTGATTGGTTTCTCAAAGGAATTGTTTAACAAGGGTATAAATATACCGTCGATTCCATGTAAATTTTCTTGTAAGTTGCGGGCGATTCGAACAATAGTTCAAGGATTTGAGGGTAGTCTCTAGGAAACATTTGAGCAAAATTTGAACATCGTAGCTACTTGGAGAAGTGTTGAAAAGCCGTTTTAATTCAACAACCTCGCGATTTTCGCCAATTGAATATGCACGTGAAATGATGAAGAATAACTAGATCTTTTAGAAATAGTTTTATCGATTTTGGCTGTAAATCAGGAGGAATTTTCCAGTTTCTGTTCAGTCGTAAACCGAGGGGCATCCAACCCCACCCAAATGTTAACGGTTTAGAAAAGTAACTTTTACCAGAATCCAGTGATGAAGAACCGGAAAACGTTGATCGTTTTACGTACACATCCGGTTGGTGAAAATCGCGATATTGTCAAAGTATGGAGGTTTTCACCATTTTCCCAAACACAGATGGAGTTGAAATTTTGCTAAAATGTTCCCTAGGGGCACAAATTCTTGAAATATTTTCAAATCGCGCCATAATTAATAAGAGTTACCAAGAATTAAGAGCATTTACGTGGAACAAGCGGTATAAAATCTACCATTAAAGCAACAGTACAAATCTTAGAAATATTGAAACATTTTTAAATCGCTCAATTATCGATTAAAGACTTTTTGTAAACGAATAATGACTGATGACTAGCACTTGTCAATATTCTTTAGTAAATTTCCATACAATTGCGTATTAATTTTGTTAATAATGTGACTCTGTTTGTAATAAAATTCAAGAATAATCAATATTTTACAGTAAATTGCGGTCTAATTACTAGAAAATTTTCCGTTTAGGAACAATAGGAACAATTCACTAAAACAATCGTTGTTTTGTCGGTTTATTACATATATTACATCAACATTAAATCAATTCAAAGATGTCTTTTTTAATAATTAATATAAATAGAAGTTCCTCTAATAAAGCTCTTTTTCAATTTATTTGTCAATAGATAAACATTGTAATCTTTTATACATTTACACTTACTATTAATTCATAATTTATTGAATTTTCATTTTTTTATATCATAAATCTCACTTCAATCATCTCAACAATTGTACGATTAATAAAATTACAATGAAGAAGAGAGTTGTAGGCCGAATCGATACGCTTTGAGATGGCGAGAAGAATATCACTAGAAATCGAACAAAAAATATAAATTTCTATTAATGATCCACTAAACTACACTTGAACATTGACTCCGTTTACATCTTGATATAACCGAGCTGGTAGTTTGATTAACAACGATGTAAACGCTTCAATATAATCAAAAACCATGAAGGGTAGCACTCAGAGCCGCAGAAAGGGGATGGAGCCGGTACAAATTACCGGGGCCCGGTTCTCCTAAGGAGAACCTTGAACAAAAATTTTCATCCGATTTGAGGATTTATTGAGTATTCATTCAATACCAGGGCCCGCCGATTCTCTGCCGCTCTGCTATAGATGTAAACAGGGTCACTGATTTCAGTTAGAAGACTCGTCAATGATAATGGACAAATTATTCTTTAATGAGCAATGTTTTATTAATGCAAATTATTAATTCATGTTGGTTAATGTTCCAGCCATTTCTTCCCAACATTTAGTATTGTTAAACTAGAAAATGCTTACGTGTTGTTTCCGGATAAGCCTCTGCAGTCTGTGCCAATTCCCAACGGATAGCTGGCGTTTCTCTTGTTGCTGATGTTAATATTGTTTGACTAGAATTACGATGATGTTGGTGGTAATGATGATTATGATGTTGATGAGAATTACGATGTCGTTTCCTTTCCAATTCAACACTATTCTCGATACTTTTATGATACAAATGGAATAGTGTAGCAACACAGCGTATTTTCAAACGGTGCCTTGTTTGCATATCTTTCGTTATAATCAATTGTAAAGTTGAATGAACCCTATAAAGGTAATATTTATGACAAAATTCGATTAAAATTCAATTAGAATTTAATCAAATTGTCGTTTAATAAGGCAATATTGGTCTTTAATATGAGAGAGAAAATTCATCGAGTCGACGACAATTTTTTTTTAAAGTTCAAAAATTATTTTTTTTACAAAAGAAGAGTTTGCAAAAGTCTTTATTTAGTCCTTAGTCCCCTCCTCGGTCGGCAAGGGTGCAAGGGTGAAATTAGTTTGTACAGGAAAATATTTTAATGATTATAGGAAAGTTTGTGGAGATCATTTTAGCGATATTTGGCTCTTGCACTCACTTGAAAGTTGGTTAAAAACGCTCGTTTGGTACCATGTCGCAATTCTCAAAAACGAATTATACACATCAAATAATTCAAAGTGACTTAAGCATAGAAATATTTTACTTTTATTCTGTATGTATAGCATCCTGAGATAAAACTATAGGAACTTCTATTATTGGCAAACAATTAAAAATAGATTTCAAGGATTTGTTGAAAGGTAAAAACAAAATTTTAATAATTTGGGCCTCATAGTTCTCAGAAGTTGATCAAGACTCGGTTTTTTTTTCGGATAATGTTGCGATTTTTGAGAAGGATGCTCACAAAATTGATTTTTTTCCATTTCAATTTGGAATGAGTAGAAAATTAAATATTCTAGGATGAAGTGGGGCATTTTTGAGTTATTCTGAGTAATTTATGGTGTTTAACTTATTTTCAAAATTTGAACGGCTTCCAAATGAGCTAAGAGATCCAAACTTTCCCAAAATGATCTTCCTACGTACAAATCTTCAAATCGTTAGAAGGATTGATCATAAGAAATGCCTACTTTTAGATCAGTATCGCTGCATGTGAGTGCATTTTTGTAAAGGCAAAATTCTGAGATTTTGCTTCCGGAAAGCGGTTCCTATTTGCAAAATAATTTGAAATTTTGTATCGCCCTAAATTTTAATTTATTTGAAATTCGTATCTACATATATCGAGTATATCAACTGTACATATTTATGGAAAATCAATCATTCAATCAACTATCTACCATTATTTATAGTACGCACGTTAAAGCTTAGTCTCATTATAGAAACTAATTAAAACATGCAATACAATAATAAAGCAAATTATTCTCATTAGACTGATTTTAATTACATCAGCTAAATCGAAATATCCAATCGAATGTAATTAAATTGAAATTTTAATGGACTTACGTGTACAAATCGGTTTTCGGCAACATTTGTATGTGTTTGCGGGAATACATTTCTTTTAACGGTTCCCCATTCAAATACCATGTCAAATTCGCTGGTGGACTCGAGCCTTCACATACACAAAGGGCGCGTAATTTTTCCGATAAACGATAGCGTGTTTTTAAATCGGTAATATACGGATCACTTTTTGGCAAATCAACAACCTAATAATTTAACACAAAAAAAACAAATTAGATACAAATTATTCTCCAACTTACAGTCAATTCTGCGGATTTCATTGCTGTAAAGAAGCTCGGTTGATCCGTTGTTATTTCACAAGTATATTCACCACTCAACGATTTTGATACTTTTTCTATAACAACAGTTGTACTATCTGACATGGTTTCATTAACAATCAAATCACCACGTTGGAATTGTTTTATTGGTGGATTTTCTTTTGGGGTGTAACGATAAAATTCACTACTACGAAAATACCATTTAACTGAATATAATTGATCACCTTCTAGATTATATAAACATTTTAATGTTGCATTCGTATCACGTATTACAGCAATAGGTACAACGATTCGGACGTCACGTAATGTTAGCGATTCTGTAACAAATAAAAGCACTTTTTTTAATTAAATTTTTCAGTCAGTAGTTTTTATAAAGACGTTACGAAAGCTCCATAACAAAAACCGAATCGGAGCGATATTTGAGCTAAATTGGAAGCTTATCAGAGAAAAATTACGTAAAACGATCAAGACTTGATCTGTTTGTGGTTTTTCTTCAATAAATTCTCAAAAAGCAAGAAAATTTGCTCAAATTAATGAATACAACTATCAGCCACAGAGCTAGAAATAGAAGTCTGTAACTTCCAGTTTCTATAATCAATTAGATTAAAAATGAGTGTGTTCGAGTGTTACATTTCAAGTGTACAACTAAAATCGATCTACATTCATTAATTAAATCGTCATCAATCATCTTAATTAAAATCTTTATTGTAGAAGTTTGTGATAAAGTAAAACTTTTGTTTCAAAAATTCTGATTATACAACAAGAATTAATAAGGATTTAGTCTACCATATAAAATTTCATAATATTTTGAAATAAAATTATATTAATTCAACAGTAATCTTTAAAAATTTTACTAGATTCCAAATCCTTTAAGTAAATCCAACCAACTAATCTTTGGTTAAGGAAAATTGATTGATAAATTCTTAAAGAGTCGTGTATAAGTGTTAAGTTGCATGACAACATGCAACGAAACCATTCTAGACGAACTTTCACTTATTATCGATTACAATTTTCCGAAATTAGCCTACTTCACAAAAAAATGATTGATATTATCAAAAAGGTGAGACATTTATTAACGCTTTCTATTTGACACAAGTACGTGTATACTAATAAAAAATGATTGATGACTTTAAATGGTATTATTTTATTGTTTGTCAACAACAAATACGTGTATGTAGTGAATTAACAAAATCCTCTCAAAGCACACCCCAATTAAAGGATACAATGCAGAATGAAAACGAATGGGATAATGATAAAACGAACCAGAGGTGTTACAAATAATAGACACATCACATACAACATCAATTATACAACACTAGAAGTACATGAACACTTCGAAATTACACGTACACCTATTGTATCTAATGTAATTGTTTCACAAAGAGTGGAAACGAACGAAATGTGGGTTATTTTCATGGTTTAGAATAGAACAAAAACGAGTATCAATAGTGGTGAAAAACTGCACTTGAACTATCGATTGTGGACATTTCAAGCGAAACGAAACTAGTGGTTGGTAAAAAGAAGGCTCAAGATGGTGATAAATGTTGTATTTTCAAGAAACCTTGAATGATAAAGGATATATCAAAAGGGAAATAACGAATAAAATTCAACCGAATGGGTAAATGTAGTGAGGAAAGGTGGAATCTAATTCATCTATGTTGAAGAAGGGTTCAAACAGGATAAATCAAGAAAACAGTCAAGATATCAAACAATAAAATATCAAAAGAATTCACATTAAATAGGTGAATAGTGAAGAACCAGGTGAGAGCTCCTTACAAAGTGGAAGCTTTAACAGATGATTTCTCTTTAATTTTTACTCCAAAATCAAGTACTGTGAAAAAAAACTTTGTAGCGTTCAGAAAATATTTATATTTAAAATTGTAAATGAGAAGGCTCTTTGAAATTTTGCTAATTTTCTTTATTTTTCGAAAAACTCCCAGAGAATTTCCTTGCCATTCTAGGATGCATTGGAGGAAAATTTTAAAAAATCTATGGGGGCATTTTTGATTTATTGAGTAATTTATCGTGTTCAATTTATTTCCAAATTTGAAACTAGTTTTTTTGAACAGCTTCCGAATGAGCAGAGGTTCACAGTTTCCCAAATTGATCTTCAGGGACCTCCTACATACAAAGCCTTAAAATACTCTTCAAATCGTTAGGATTTATCATAAGAAATGCCTACCAGTATCGCTGCATGAATGCAGTTTTGTAAGTACCAAATTGTACTAAATGGTGGAATCTAATCCATCTATGTTAAAATAAGATAAATCAAGATACTAAACAATAAAATATCAGAAGAATTCACATTAAATAGGTGAATAACTGAGGAACTTTGTGAGAGCTCCTTACAAAGTGGAAGCTTTAATAGATGATTTCTCTTTTATTTTTACTCTAAAATCAAGTACTGTGGCCTTTGGAAAGCTTTCGGCAAATGTTTATATTTAAAATTGTAATTGAGAAGGCTCTTTGAAGTTTTGCTAATTTTCTTAATTCTTCGAAAAACTCCTACACTGGACATTTGGAAAGCTCTTTCAATTTGCTATCGACTAAACCCCATATTCATTACGAGCAGCAGTTATTGATAAGTATTTAGCCTAACATATGCTATGATATTTTGAGTTTTTTATTCAACATATTAGAAGAAAATAAAGGAGAAACCGTGTGTCCACGAGGCCACTTTTAAGGACTTCTAGCCTGGCGCCTAAGTTGTACACATGATTGAATGTGAAATAAAAGGCACATGTTGCTTAATTGTAGAAACCCTTATACAATTAAGGGCCATCAATTAAACGCGAATTTTACGATTGATAAGAATACTTACAGAAGATATAAATCGGTGGCAAAGCAGCAATTTGAGGAAATCTAATAAGTATTGGGAACAATCCAATTGAGAAGATTAATGTATCATTATTACAATGAAAAGAGATTTTAATAGAAAGGTGGCGTCTCTTATTCAAAATTTATGTTACTAATAAACACCAATAAACTGTTTCGGACATGTAAAATTGATAATTATTATGCAAAGTGTACCAATTGTGGTTCAATAAACCCTTGAATTTTTGTCTTGCGATGCGTAAACGAATTATTGTAACCCAAGAAACAAGAGAATTTGATCATTTTCAACGGTAAACAACAAGAATGACGACTTTAAAACTCAAAATCTCATTAAAACTTGTACATTTTTACATACTCTATAAAATGTAAACTTATTTAATTAGAAATATCTTCATTAGTTATTCAAAACAGGAATACTTTTATTTCTGTTGAATAATTTCAAGCACACGTCTATAATTAATCTTGTTAGAATTAGACCGATAAGTTTTTCTAATTTTAGGAAATTTTAAATTATAAATCAATCTCTACACTAACAAATTCCTAATGAATCAATAGAAAGCATCTGGGAAAAATATCTGCGATTTACTTTTTGTTAATTTTGTCACGTCTATCAGTTTTGTTAGTAGAAAAACACGACTTTATACCAACTTTGAATGAACGATAAATTGGACAAATAAATATTGGTAATTTCGGTAATTCAACGCTATGTAAAACGGATCTAGTTGTGAGCAATTCAACAAAGAAAAACATTGTGATTGATTGATTACCTTTGATATGGCTACAACAGTAACTGAAACAATAAGCTTTAACCAAGAACAATACAATGTTCTGATCTTATTGGTGTATTTTGGACGAATTTTTTTGACAGAAATAATCTGTTGGTTTTTTGTCCATATTTAGAACATAGTAGGGAAATGAAACGGCTTATAGCTTGAAGCGTATATTAATAATTTGCACATCATATATTACGGTTAACCTGCCGTACAATACGATGCTTCCTTAGGGCGTTTATTTGTTGTACCAATTTGATTATCTTATTTTTCTTTCTCAATTCGTTTATCGATAATTTTTCGGTTTTTCCAACACCAAAATCTCTCATGTAACTGACTTAGCGTTAGATATACAATGAACTGATCAATAAACGAATAACTCCTTTGAATTTCTTATGGAAATATTGAATTGTGAACAGGAAACAAAATTTGTGGTTGTCTTGTGAATATTATTTGTCGACTCCTCCAGATATAAACTTAAGACAATAGAATTTCTAACAATGGTAAAGATTTATACTACCATATAATTACAACTAAAATCACTCCTGTTGTACAAGTTATATCATAAATTACTAGTGAAAATTTGTTGATCTTTTTAAGTATGCAAATAGGGTATAATTAATTTGTAGTATCATTAAGAAACCGTAATGAAGTCATTGAATTGATAAATGTTGATGTTGCACATCATTACATCGTTTTCTATGAATAATTTATTGTTAATTTGTTATTGAACAGGTTAATTATTGTAATCAATTGTAGAACATTTGTGTCAAATGTGCCAGTTCCCTGTAAACGTTCGAAGCTTTTGTGACATTTATTATTTAACGAGCGATTTGGAAAATATTTTAGGAATTTATAGGAAACTTGTAGCTCGTTTTAGCAAAATTAGAATCTGAGGATAACCCACCCGAAAGTTTATCAAAAAACCAAAATAACTCCAATTTTCATGCAATTTTATTACTGAAACAATTCCTTTTTAATGACCTAAATCTAAAAATTTTTCAAAGTATTCGTATAGGAATTCCTACATGAACGCTCATCATCAAATTATTGATGTTGTTTCTATCATTTGCACTACTCTTGTTTTGTAAATAAAATAAAAAACATATAAATTAAAAAACAATGCCAGAGGGTTTTCTGTATCAAATGATCAATGTATATTTCGTCGGTTGTGTTTTACTGAAACACAAAAAATGCTTGTCAAACTCTATATGGCAATATTCAGAACCAATTTAATTCTGTATATTAAAACGCATAACTTGAAAGGAGGAAATCACACAAATATTGAGCTATTTTTCATATGCAGAACGTAAAATTTTATATCACTCCACCTACGTTCAACCATATCGACCCGAAACTGAAAAATTTTAACAACCAAATAAATAAAATATGAATCGAGGTAAGCCTCTCTAATAATGGGTAGAACGAGTATTTTAAAAAATTCAAGCCCAAAATTGATATTAAGACTATAGAATTGTACATTCCGCTTTTTTAGACATTCAAATTGTAAGCCATAATTTATGGAATTGCGATATGGAAATTTCAGCCTTGAATACAATCAACGTCAACCGTGTAGTCAGAGATGAAAAAGTTGAACAGTTATTCAAGCGAAATTCCACAAGAGCAGACAATTTTTTGAATAAAATTACTAAGACAAATTTCACGAAAATTTCGAATATCTTTGGACATATTTCATACGTCCAAATTGCGCCTAATCAACGGTTATTCGGTTTAATCTGTATGGTAATATGGGGTCATATTATGACATTATAGTGTGTTAGGGTGTTAGAAAGTTTCAAAGTTGTACGCAAATACTTGCAAAGTTTCTAACGATTTTAATGTAGACTACTTTGAAATTATGTTCGCTTACAACAATCGTTAATAGAAAATAATGGCTGCTATTAAAAAGCTGTAAATTTGAAAATCCACAGTACACGATAGTCTTATCAACACACTACTTTCATTCACTAAAATGAATCGCCGTGTCATCTGAAATTAATGGAATATCGTTAGATTTTCGGCTATATCTTTAAATGCACATTTAACATCGAACAATCTCGTTCGAATGATTATATCGAAATAAATCAGGCTTAGACTAATGCTGCGATTGTGGGAGTGAATGAGACAAGTCTATCAGTTATAAAAGCTTTACACTTGCTGATCGATATGCAAAGTTTAGCTAGTATTCTGGAAGTTTTCAGGGAAATTTACTATTCCTGTTGGATTAAGCTAAGATACCCGAAAATGTCTGGCTGGCCAAAAAATTGAAGGATAGTCAATGCAACAGGTATTTGTGATCTAAATAACAACGATAAATCCTAAAAAATATTTTGAGAATTTATAACGGAGTTTTCGGGGAATATTTAAGCAAAATTTGCTCATCCGATAATCGATTAAAAATATTTTTTGCGATAATGACGAGGTTTCCAAGAGCAAGTTACAGAAAACGACCAAGATCGTCGCAACATTGTTTTTCTCCATTGAATTCCAGGAAAAGTATGAAAGATTTCCATCTGCTCCAGAATAAATTTCACTAGAGACCCTCTTACAAATCTTTAACGTAATTCTTGAATGGATCAACAAATACTACTTACTCTTAAATTATATTACGACATCCACCCGATGGTAACTTTTTGATAAAGTTACAGAAGACGAACCTTTGGTTTTCTTTTCCATCTACCCACTTGTAAATGGAATGTTTGGTTTAAAAAAATACAAAATGCAAAGCTTTTGGTGTAAATTCTATTTCTGTTTAGCACTCTTGCATCAAAAATCATCAAGAAAAAGAGAGATTTACACAATTTTACCAGAAAACAACACAACAATTTTGATGTACGTGCTTATGATAAGATGAATAATAGAATCGAACTATTGAATAGTTTACATAGCATACAACAATGAGAATAATACAGTAAAGGAAATCAATAAACAGCATAAAAGGTCTAAAAGGTCTATAAATAATAGAATAAAAAAGAGTTTGGTTCAGAAATTTGTCTTAAAAAAATTTAAAGAATTCCCAACAGTCTGGCATAGAGATTTTGATTTCAATCTAAATTAAGAACGAATTTTAAACAGACAAATGGGTGTAATAAATGCCTATAAAAATTTATTACATTCTACGATAAGAAACTTTCTAAATTACACCAGTGTTGATCTGAATAGCATCTATGATCACTTGAAATTCAACATAAGGATTCATCAGTCCAGAACTTAATATTTTAAAATAAATTAGTTGCATCATTTATAGATACTAAAATCTAAAATTTGGCTTCAATTGGACACTAATTACTACTACTACTATTTATTAAAGATATTGGTAAACGAATTGCTTATTATAAATTATAAACTCCGGTATTATTTGTTATTGTGAAAAGCTTCTAGACATTTTGCTACGGATTATGTAAATTTATTACGGCTTTATAACACTTGGAAGAATTTATAGCTGTAATATAATGGGTATACTATAACTATTTTAGAGAAAATAGTATCCGTTTTAAAATTTAGTGTTAGCTATACCGTTCGTGTTTGTACAAATTATAATAAAAACAAATAAATACCTTTAGTAGACATAACCGTTGTTATAAAACCTAATTTTTGCCATTCAATAATCAATTATTCAGAATAAATTACGATTAAACCGCCAACGACAGCTCCTATTAATTTCCAGGCGATCTATAGGGTAGTCCCTAGGGAACATTTTAGCAAAATTACAGCTTCCTACCTCATTGGAAAATTGGTGAAAAACCGCTTTAATATGGCAATGTGGCGATTTTCACAAATCAACTATGCACGTAAAACGATCAAAAAAGACTGGAAGATTCTTTCGAAATAGTTTTTTCCATTTCGTTTATAAAATCTTCAGATTTCAGGATTATTCGGTTCCTGTTCAATTATAGAATAAACAGCGTATCTAACTCGAATAGAAAGGGCACATTCGTTCTAAAAATAGATAAATGATCATTTCAAAGTGTCTCTAATTAAGAGGAAAATTCACTTGACTTCTAGAACGTTATAAATAGAGACTATTCATATAACAAATCGTGTTATATGTGTCTTCAATATTAGAGAAGTTGCACAATTTATTCGGATTGTTTCATAATATCCAATATTTTGACAGTCTGGTTGTTTCACTAATGCTCTTCTCTAACTATATGTCACTTAACTGTAAAGTGTCATGAGGCATTATTAATTAGACAGATTGTTCAACCTACGCCACAAACTCTAAAATACGAACATCCATGCTAAAGAAATAAGATAATCCCAATTTCTTTTTAAACATTAATTGTGCTAAACGAATTTCCATTTTTCATTTTAATTATTATCATTTGCATGAAGAAGAACGAGAAAAAATAACAAATTCAACAAAATTAAGCATAATTTTCAGGTAATTCATGCAGAATCCTCTGGTAATTTCATTCAATTTTCAAAACACCCACCTAATTTGTAAACAATCCACAAAACAGTCTAAAATATGTTGAACAAAATTTAAATTGAAGCAAATCTTATAATCCCTTTCATACTGTTCATTTTCAAGCTACTAAATATAAAATAATCGAATTTATTTTATATGGTGGATTATCAAAGTTGTGTTGTAGACCATCTTCGATTTTCTATTAAACTCATTGGATAAATAATTTAGGAATCCCTGTAGGGAAATCTGTAAGTAGATCATATAACTTCTCTTACAATTAAGGATTTTAATGATTGGTAAGCTGAGACGAACCATTAAGGGGCATTAAAATCAACTGACCTACAACCTTAATAATTGTTCAAACTTTCTATATAATTTCTATAAATCTGATAACAACACCATTTGAACACACATTCTAGGTCCTAAATAGAGCATTTATACTGTGAAAAAAGCTGTTTGCTAGGATTAAATGACGGAAAACCAATCTAGAAGATAAATATAGAAGAGATTTCTATTTTTCAGTAGGATAATCATTAATTAGCTCCCTTTAAAAATACACCAATGTATTACATAATGTGACAATATCTATGGAATAGAAAAATTTCGGAATTACCCAATGGAAAAGCAACAACAAAGACATATGGAATATAGAAATGAGTTACAAATTGTCATAATAAATAAATAAATACAAAAATACGTTGTGAATCGATAGCCGACTTTTATGACCCACTGTCTACGTCCCTAATTTATCGTCTTTTTGAATTCTCAACTACCATAAATCCGATTATAAAAAAGTTTATACGCTTCAACATAAAAAGCATTACAGTTTTGCCAACATCTTCATAATTTATTAGAATATTACCACCACATATACTTTAGCATTAACTCAAGAAGTTAAACGAACTAGAAACTCGATTCGATACAACAATAAAAAAAAAAAAAGAAAATCGCTGACGATATTGAAGCGTTACAAAACAGATGCGATGCTAACGCACCAAGTAAACGAAATCATGAATAAGCGGTATTTTTCAACTACTATAAAAGAGACGCGCTTGTTGTAAATCAATTTAAAAGAAGCTTCAGTTATTATTATTATTATTCGTTAGGAATATTCAAAAATTATAGCTAACCTTTATTTAGAATTGCTAAGAGTAATCCATACGAAAACCACATTGTTACACATTTTCGATTCTGCATGATGTTAGAATGATCACTCAAGTCTTTTGTAGAATTTTCCAAAATTATTCTTTTAAACGATCTAATCGAGCATTTTTATGGATTTGATATCGCACAAGCTAGCGTAAAACGGAGTTGAGAGTGGTGAAAATGACCTTATCATCAACAGCGCTATACTGCACCGAATTGAAATATTTGGCTGGTTGTGTTACAGTAGCAATCGCGTTTGCGCAACGACTTACCAATTGATAAAGTTAAAAATGTAAAATATTAGAAATAGTGTTATCTTTAAAATGTGATAAGTATTGAAATTCAAATTGAATTGTGTTTAATAATAATAATTTAGATAAATTTAGATGTTTAAATTGAACTTGAAACTTACGGCTTTGAAGTTCGAGCTGAATCTCCGATGCATTCTCTCCAAGCGTTACATCTCTTCGCTCTTGACGTCTGTGTTTGTGGCCTTTAAAACTTCTCTTATCTGATTCTTAATACTTCCTGAAGTTAAAGATAGCATGTACACCAACTAGACAAGCTATAACTTGTCGATAAAGTTACTTACTTAGTAATTTACTTCAAAGAACGGATCGAAGAGAAATTTCCTCAATGCGAAGTCTGCCAATTTGATCAGAGATTCTACGTTCACTTATTCTACAATTTCTATTATGTGCACCTCGTAATCTCCGGGTTTGGAGTTTCTAACCTGAAGCAGTCCTTTTCTATTAATAAACTCGAAGTTTGTCTTCTCTCTATTAGAGTATCGCTTAGATAATTCAGAAGGCAATCAAATTTAAGGGTCCATTGGAAAGTATCAAATTTATAGAGAACAAAACCAGTTTTCGCCAAATATCTTACCTTTTTTGCAACAGATGGATTTCCTTACCAATAGGGTCATGTTATTGTGATCGACTGTCTTGAATGCAATACTTGCTTATAATTTCCGAAAAAACCGAAGGGACAATCCAAAATATAAGCCCCAATTGTCAAGTTAACTTTCAACTACCTATTTATATGAATTTCATTTGGTTTTATTAACCTTTACTAAGCGAAATGTCTTGCACAAAAACCATATTTTTCGAGAATTTAGCCCATTTTAAAAAAATCCATAGTTACATAGATATGGAATGAGATATTAACCATTTCATTATCTCTTACGGTTTCCGAGATATTTGTATTCCAATATTTGATAAAATTCATATGTAATTTTAAAATCTCTATTAATATACAGTAAGTTCAGTCAAACTAAAAGCTTCTAATTTCCTTAATTTAACAGACAATGCAATAGTAAAAGGACCTGTATAAATCTTTCTACCTTGTAATAGCACGCCTGAATTCATTGTAATTTAAAGAAGACTGAAAAATAAACACAACGAACATAAAAAGCTAACAGAAGCGAATTGAACACGTCTTATAATTATTTGTTTGATACTACCGTGTAATAAAATAATTAACTGTAAATAATGAGAAATATGAGTCGCTTACCTTTCATCTGTTCACTAAAGGCGGTTATTATCATTAAGATGAGAGCCCTTTTTCCACATTCACGATACACCGATATAAAATGAACAAAAGAATTGTTCTCGCCTGTTTCTAATATAGAATTACAAAGGAGAAAATGTTTTTCGTTATAATTATTCTTACACTGTCCGTAATATAGCGCACTTTATAGGAAATTCTATCTAATTTAACGTTGATAGTCTATCGAGACTGTTCTCAATTAATTTACACAATACTGCAGAATTTTATATAAAAATTATTAGAATGAAAGCTAATTCATTCTAACTTATTAAAATA
Source organism: Hycleus phaleratus (assembly GCA_013841185.1). Classification (NCBI taxonomy): domain Eukaryota; kingdom Metazoa; phylum Arthropoda; class Insecta; order Coleoptera; family Meloidae; genus Hycleus; species Hycleus phaleratus. Next base: position 21,427 of record JACDRP010000481.1, on the reverse strand, counting down.
TTTAGTAATTCTGTAATTCTATTAAAATTTCTTAATATCGTGCATAATTAGCGTGAAATAAATTAAAATCTATTCATATTTAAACGTGGAACACAAACTATAAAATTATTGCAAAAATAAGAGTCATAAATTAACCTACAAGTGGATACTCTCTGGTTGACGAGACTCTCGAAATTAAGACCACTTTACAGTTACAGAAGTTAATAAATATAAAATAAGCGGCGCCACTAAATATTGTCAACATTTAGATGACCCTTCAACTTGATATATTATTTCATTCTGCTTCTTTTTTGAAATAAAAAAAATTGTAAAGCTTATAGCGGCATCACATCTGCTAGGATGCAAAAATAGCGAACAAATTCTACTTATTTTCAAAAAATATTCACGAAAAATGCTTCCTATTCGATATAAAATTCACAATAGATTTCCTAAAACAGAAGCCAATTATAGAATAATAAAATTTTTAGTATTTATTAGTGAGATTATCAAATTTACGATAGAAACAAACAATAAATAGCTACTAAAAATGAGGCCTCAGTATTAATCGGAAAAAATAAGCTGTTTTTACCATAAAATTTGATTGTCTTGTGTATTTTATTGAAATAATTGAAGTTTTCCAATTTACGATTATGCTTAAATTATAGTTTGACCACCATAAAATTTGTTTATGGCCCTCAAATTAACATCATATTGACCATTATCGCATGCTTTTTGCAAATCCATAAAATAATCCTTTATTTTTCTTTATATCAACAAATTGGTATGGTAAAATTCTAAAACAAGCTAATGGAATTTAATTTATTTAAATGTGCTACATATAAAATGAACATCACTATTTCACCTGGTAGTTGCGCATATTTTATTACCTATTATCGTAACTTGATAATTCAAAAATATCAAATTATAGTAAAACAAATTTACGACTCTATTCAATCAAGTCTTAACCAAAGGCGAGGTGAAATCGTAGCTTGGTTCGCACATTATTCAATATTTTTCAAAATATTGCACACCTGTATATACTGAAATTCTTGTCTTCATATTCATTTCTATCTACAATATAAAAATACTCGTGAATCTCTAACATAGGAACTTTAACTTAAGTCTAAACTTGTAATAAAATTACAAAAATTATATTACAATACCCTAAATTTGTACGTGTTTATTCACTTAACTAATTATTATTCACTCAATTAATATGCACAGGCAGATGGTTATTCAAGTGAGCTTCACGTGTAAATTTCCTATCACAAATTTTGCATTTGAACAGATTTTCAGTGTTCGTATGTAGTTTTAAATGTAAATTTAACGAGTACTCGTATGAGAAACGTCTCGAACAATAATCACATTTATACGGTTTACAATGATTAACATGCGAATTTAAATGATTTTTAAAACTGCCTTGCAAAACGAATTTCTTATGGCACACATCACATTTATATGGTCGTTCCATATTGCTATGTTCATCAATTAAATGTCGACGTAAATAAGTACGTGATACGAACCGTTCAGTACATTGATCACATTTGAATGGTTCCGGACTATTATGTACAAATAAATGTGCATTTAATCCACTGTTATATGTGAATCGTTTATCGCAAATTGTACATTGAAAATTCTTATCATTTATATTAGTTTCATTATTCTTTTTATGTTTTAATGATAAATGACGGTCTCGTATGAGTGGTGTTTTAAATTCTTGACAACAAAGATGACATGGATATGTTTCTTTATTGGTTGATTGATGTAGTTCTTTGTGTTTTTTATAAGCTTGAAGATAATCGAATCCTTTACAACAAATTTCACATTTGTATGATTTATCGCGATTTTGCATTGTATGAATTTTTAAACTTAATTCACTATGAAAAAAATTATTACAATTCGAACACTTGAAAGTTTTCTCCTTTTTACGATTAGGACGACGTCTCCGTCCCATTGAAGAATAGTTGGAAATTATAGAATCTGCATTAATTTTAGAATGTTCTGAAAAAGAAAACAACAATTCAAGTATCTGTGCGTTATTTGAACAAAATTTGCTTATTTTGCAATGATATTCATAGAAAATATAGCAAATTAAAAGCGTTTCCGAATCTCTAGGGAATTTTCAGATTGGAGTGTTAGTTTTCCGCAAAATTGACGTATAAGCTTTCAAATGTGACATTTATTTGTGTGTAATTTATATCAACAAATTACCTTTATTAAGTACTGGAGAATGTTCTTCAATTTCTATAGTTTCGTCTTTGATAAGCGCGAGTTTTTCTTCATCTTCATCTACATTATTCTGATCAGCATCATTGCAAACCGAGTCAGTCTTAGCAGACATATTTTTTTCTACTTTAGACATGTTATAACTTTCATTTTGTACAATACTATTAGAATTGTCTACAAATTACACTTAAATTTACCTTTTTTCCCTTATATAATGATATAATGGAAATCTTACCGAAAGCATTTTCTTGTCTTATAAGTTTCTTATGTTCATTTTCTTCTTTGATGAATACTGAACGAAATCCATCGCCTATTTGCTTATGATTGTCCACATTTTCATTGTCGAATTTTTCAGTTTTAATATGTGCACTATTTTCTTGTTCAACATTATTAATGCATACATTATTTTGGTCATTGAATATGTAATGAAATTTTATATGAGTTTGTAAGACAATTTGTCGGAAATTATAAAAATTAATTAATTTCTCATGGCAATTGTAGCATATAATTTTTGGGTAAGGATCATCTTCTTGCACCTAAAAGCCAATAAATAAACAAATATTCTAAGGATAAAATTGTTTTAAAAGAAACTGTGTAAAATAAAGTATAAAATACATTTCCTTCTATTTACAGAATATCCCCTCGTTTAACACGTTACAAATGTTATTGTTTACCAAGTAAAAGGAGAATCGTGTAGAAAATTTGTCTATCTATACTAAAAATAACACCTGTTGTCTAGCACTCTTTAAATTACGAATTTATGTAAAAGGAAAAGAAATGTATTAAAAATATATTGAAAATTAAGTAGAAAAATTCCTTTATCCTTGTAAATATTTGACCCACCGCTTCATGCGTTTATTATTTAGACTAAGGGTTGTTCTTTTTTAAAAATTCATACGAATATGCTTCACATTTAAATTATACATTTTTTCTAGAAAACTCACCTTTATATCGGTTAACGTTGTTATAATATCGAGAATTCGTGGCTCATCTTGGGGTTGATTATCAAACAAGTTTTTACACAAATTTAGGGGTGTATCGAAGAAACACAATCTACAAAAATCCATACTACCCTCAAAATTATTTTTAAATTATTATTTTTGTTTTGTATGTTTACAAACAACAAACTGACAAACTTTACAAGAAAAAATGAGGTTAAGTAACCAGGCAGTGTTGCCAAATTACTCTCTTGCAACATCAACCAGTGGCGGCTCGTAATAATTTTCTTTCAACAGTAACAGCCAACTTTATAGAACAAACTTTTCTAAAAATACCTTTTAAAAATTAAAAAAAAATTATTTAAATAAGTTAATCAAAGAGAAGTATTCTTCTGAGATTGTATTCCTAATTTTAATGTCTTTCTCAAAGCAATTAACTTATTCTTTAAAATCTGATTATTTTTTCGTAAATTTTTCAATTGGCGATTTTTCATTGCAATCGTCCTGTTGGCTATTTGCCACATTAATTTCACATTTTCACAATCACACAAATCTTCTTCTTTAAAATCACCAACATAACGGAACTTCCTTAAATAGAGCACCATTAAAAAACTATCTAAATACATTTAAGAAGAATACTTTTCAATGAAATATGTCCCCTTTATACTATTAGAATGAGCAGTGTTCGACGATGATGTTGAAGAATTCTTTCTAAAAAGTAATTATAGCTTATTTGTACACATGTAGACTATTTCACCTCTGATTTGGCTGTGTTTTGATTATGTAGTGTCGTAGATTAGTTCATACATAACCAAAGTACAGTCAACTGTAATTGAAAATCGACATACGTTGCCTTCTTTTCGATTATTTTTAGCAACTCTTGAGAAGCTTTTTGCAAAAGAGGTATAGCTGATGCTTTCACGATTCTATTATTTTTTTCCGATATACAATCGGGATTAATTTCAATATTTGGTGGTGAAACTGGTAGTGAATATCCAATTTTTATTGCCACGTCATTATTCCTGTTGATAAGTATCGAAATGAAAATTTACTGATTTCAACAGCTATTTCCACGATTATACTTGCAAGGTGTTGCTGTCTTCTTTAAAACATGCGTGGGGAATAATCGTTCAAAATCACTATCAACAAAATGTTTACTGCATACGGCAGAATATTTTCGAGGTGTAAAATTTTGACGTCCTATTGCTAGGGTCCATTCTTTTCGTCTTATCGGATCTATTGGAAACCTGCAATTTACGATATTTAATCGTCTAGTTAATCCGGAATGCTTACATATGGAATGAAACGCCTGAATTTTTCGAAAAGCTTGATTTGCAGCCTTTAATACAACACGTTTGGACCATTGTAACTCTATCATTAACAATCTGCAAAAAATATAACCTAAATTTTTAAATAAACTTAACCTCAACCTATCAATACAATTCTTTAATTAAATTCGATTGTAATAGTAATTTATGCAAAGTTTGATTTGAATTATCATCCTGATTCTTGTCTATTTGAAGAATTCTTGTAAATTTGTAAAATTATAATTTTTAAATTGGAGCCACGTTGGTTTCTCTTTAGTGGTAGATTTTAACAAAATAAGCTCTAAAAATTTGATTTATAACAAAAATATATAAAACTGTGTATTTCTGTATTTCTTCTAAATGTAGTATAATTTTTAATAAATTATTTTTTAATAATTTGATTACAAATCGGTAGATTTACTTGAAATAAAATACATTTGGCAATCCTGTCGTTTACTTTCCACACATGCAAGTTTATCCTGATTGGTTGTTGTTCGTGACGTACAAGAAGCCGGTAAATTGAAATCTAAACAAAGCAATTTTATTAATTAAAGCAAATATAATGATTTTCCAAAATTAATCAAATAATACAGATTGAAAATTAGTGATTTTTATATACAAATCCACTATAAATACTGATTTTTAATTTTCAATAAAACTAATTCGAGTTGTTTTTGAATTCCAGACAAAAGGCACACTATTAGAATCGTATTCTAGTTTCAAGAAACATCTTCCGTGTATAATAGAGGAACTTCATCATCTGATTTATTTTTCTTATCGGGATTACCTAAAAAAATTATAATCATTTGTTTTATAATTATTTTATTTGCAATTCTTAAATTATTGTGCTATGAACTAGCTTACTCGGTTAAGTTTTTTAAATTGGAAAAGGTTAAAAAAGAGCCCTCGTTTTACGAGTAATTTGTACTTTTAACAAATCATACTACAACAATTTCTTTCCGTTTTTATTACCATCAAGGTTTTAACAATTGATGTGCGTTCAACTACATTTATAAACTTCGCCAAATACACAAATGGGACTTTATTGCCGGCAAATTAATCCAGAGATAGTACAAACAAACAGAGAGCAGGGGACATACACGCACACAAGAAAAAATAGGAGAGAATACAATTCTAATAACGATTTCAATCAACAGAATAATTAACAATATTTACATGAAAATATCCTTGGATCACCCCATTTAATAATAATATCATTGCTTTCTATGGGACAAGAAAATCAAAAATAAAGGAATTATTAAAATTTTCGACGATCGAAGGCGTGAAATAATTTAATAAAATTTGGCACAACTATTTTGTTGTAAAATTGTCAGTTTTCGCAAATGAAAAATCGAACAACTCTCTTTACATTGCTGTCTAATATTAAACATTACACACCTATATTTGTGCTTTTTTAGTGTATTTATCGTTATTATTATTTAATAATGTTTATTCTTAGTGCGTGATTTAGATTGTTTAACATTCGTACCATTTTTTTCAACTGTTGGTGTTGTACGAAGTGGTTGAGGTCCACCAGGATACGGTATTCGAAACAACTCAATATGCAGATGATCGCAGATTTCGTGGCAAATTTGAAAACAATACCGCAATAAATCTGCAGTTACCCATATCTAAAATATTGATTTTATTATTTAATAAAAATAAAAATAAATACTCACCATACAAATCCATAGGACGTAATATTCGTTTATAAAAGTATTGAAATATTGATTGAAAAACAATAATGCCGGTCCTATTAATGATAAATCAGTATAATCCATTTCACTTTTAGTCATATGTGCTACCTAAAGAATTTAATAAAAAAAATCTTAATTTGATTGAAAATAAATAGAAATATACCACAAGTCGATTGGTAACTTTAGCTGCAACTAATCCAAATGCTAATATATACAAGGCTGGGTGTTCTTCGTAAACGTGTTGTGTTGATTTTTGATAAATTATAAAAGCAGGCACCAAAACTAATGAAAACGGTATCACGGGTGATAAGACACTTGTACCCTGTTTTATCAAATTAAAAAACAAAATTAATTTTACTATAATTGGTCTTTTAATTACATAAACTCCCTTGAAATTAAGCAACTATAGAAAGATGAGGGAGTTTTTGTAATTTGAATTCAACAATTAGTTAATTAGATAAGAAATAGAGAAAGCTAATAGCACTACAAAAGCACCAAGTTAGCTACAAAGATGGTGATTTACATGCGAGCAACTATCAATAATTTAATAATATTTTTCCATCCAGCGGACAATATTTACAATTCGATATCTGATTTGTTTTCCAATAGATTTTAAGGATTCAAACGAAATTAAAAATATTTCAATGATCAATTTTTGAGTTATTGTTGTATTTTTTGTTGAATTTCAAAAATAATCAAATTTCGGTATAAACAATAATTGATTTTGATTAGATTTTTGATAGTTGCTTATATACGACAGGTTGACAATGGAGCAGTCTTACAGCAACTGTAGATCCATTTTTGCCTACTCCTCCCGTGAATATTATAGAAACATTAGCTTGAGCAAGTAGTAGAGCAACTGCACACGCCACACCAATTGGAATCAACTTCATCTCCAAATCCACACCAGGTATCTTTGGTCAATTAGTTTCTTATTTAGTTGAATTATTTTAAAACAAACATAACAGACTACATTAACAAATACAAACAAGATAATTGAACAAAAATAACAATACAAAAACAACTATTGTCCCCAAATTAATTTGAAACAAAAAGAGTCTCCCTTACAGCAATTGTAGAACCATTTTTACCGCATCCGCCAGTTTTAATTTGTTGAAATAATCTAAAGATAACGTGAAAACAAGCCAAAGTTGTAATGGTGGAAAATACCAATTTCCATTCGAGATTCAATGCGGCTACCTAGAATAAATAAATTGCTCCAGCCAACCTGAGTTATAAACGATTGAATCGATGAGGATCTTTAATTGTACAACCCCAGCACCACAAAAATCACTGTTTTTGACAAAAAATTAATTTTATCGATAAGAAAAATAAAGACAAACACAAACATTTCTGAACCATGCACAGCTTTCTCCCATAGTCTAAATTAGGTTTATACAAATGTTTAGTTAGTTTCTTATTTTTAAAAGGCCGAGCTACAATTCGTCAAAAAATTGAATCTTTGATGATTTTTCGCTTAATTTAGAAACTGGAATGGTCAAATTTCGCCGGAGATAACATTCTTTGGTCTTATTTTAAAAAAATATTGGAGAAATTCTAAATTTTATGGGCAAAGTTAGAGCAATTATTAAATTAAGAGAGAAATCATCGAATATTACTTTTTTGATGGGTTATAGCCTCGATAAAAATGAACGTAAAAACAACAAAAATTGAATGATCAGTATTATAATAACTGCTGATAGGCGGCTTTAATCCATGCGTGTTTTTTTTTTAATTATTTGTTTTAAAAACTGTATCGATTTTATTTTGGGGAGAACTTACGGCAACTGTAGATCCATTTTTGCCAACACCTCCAGTAAATATCACGATAATACTTTGGTAAAGCGACCATAGGCCGCAAATTATTGTACTTAATGGAATAAAGTACCATAATAATATCGTACTGCTAAAAAACTAGACACAATCGTCACACAACAACAACAATAACAAGTCATAAATTAGAATAATTAAAAAATAACTTTTGAAATTTTGGATAATTACAGTGATAATAATTGTATAAATAGCTCACCTTTGTCGACCATACAGTAGGTCCGAAAATTGTCGAAATTAACAGAATTCCCATTATTGTAAATTGTGCTTCGGTTACATCAATACGACCGAAACGTAATGTACCGGATACGTAAGTTTGCCAATGTGCACAATAAAATAACGTCATTGCACAAAAACACTAACAACAATATAATTAAAATAAAGCTTTCAATAATTAAAAAATAAAAAATATAATTACTTGAAAGAACATCCAACCGGGATAATTGCCTAATTGTACAGCAATACAAGCCGATAATGCAACAAATACGGTTGATATTGAATCACAACCATGATCGAATAGTTCACCTAATGGATTTGCTGTACCTGTACGTCTAGCTTGTTTACCATCGATTGCATCTAAACTTTGATAAATAAATAAACCTAAACAGCATAAACCACATGCCCATCTAGGTGCATCCTGTTTAGCGTCCGGTGAATACCTGCAAGATCAACAAATTTTTAAAATCAAAATTAAATTTATCGATTAATCAACAATCTCAACAAAGTAGGTTTCTAGATTAATTAATAACATAGGTCTGCTTTTAAGAAGCCTCATACAGTAATTGAGACCTACTTTATAAGGAAAATAACCATAATAATATTGAACAAGTTTTCTATAATTGACATGCAATTTAAATTTATCAAGTTAATTGGAATATAGGGAAAACCACCCAAAAATGACCAATTTCTAGCAAATTTACTAGTTGTTTTTAATTAGACTAAAATTGGATGTAAGCCTACATAAAATGCCTTTCTCTCGAGTCTAATTGTAGAAACCTGTAGGCAATATAAAAATCAACTTAAAAACACAAAAACCAAGCAAATTATTTACATAAAACGATTATCATTAAAATATCTAGACCTTGATCGTGCTAATCAAATAAATATTGTGTTAAAAATTTGGGTAATTAACTTTATGTTCTAGATTTGTGGTAATCACAGTTTGATAACGCAGTTTTTGTTATTTTTACAACCAAATTCCCCCTATAAAAATTTGAAATGATAGAATTAATAATCTATTATTCAATAATTGTGGTTCTTATGATTTTGTACTTTTACAATGACCTTGTTTAGTTTCAATTGAAACAATTGATACTTACCATACCAATATTAAAGCTGTGATAATATTGATAAGTAATCCGACGATTGTAATTAAATTAGGTGCCAGCCAAATTGGAACTTTCGACGTCAACCAATTCCAATACGGTTGTAAGATTTTATCTAACAAACTAACACTCTGACACGAATACTGGTGTTCCCCTAAGCGTTTCAATTGTGCATCCGATAATAGTCTCTCTTTATAAAATTTCATCGTTTCTCTATTAACAATAGTTATCGTTTATTTCAACCAACTGGAATTTATTAATCTTGCCGTTTTCTCTCGATTATTTCGTCAAATAATTCTAACCTCTATAACCATAAAATATTGTTAATTTAATTTAGCAATTTTCAAATTTATGACAACACAATTTGTTAAAAACGTACGATTTTTTGTTTCAAGTTGCAATTATTTAACACACAAAAACAATTAAATTGATTGAAACTCTTTTAATTGAAACCGTGAAATTTCATGAATATTCTAATAAGGCCAGAAAAAAATTTAATGGAAGTGGTTGGATCAACATCACGCCACTACCGGCAGCGCCCCCCTATTACGCAGATAACAAAATAAAAAATACACCAGAGACAATTATAATATTTATATCCTATCATCATAAATACGATAATATATTCAATAAAAGAGAGTAATTACTGATTTATGGCTATAATTTTAGAAAATTGATAACATAAAACGTGTAGTGTTGGTCCTCTAACCACCACTTTACAGTGTTGCTACATCCTCCAATTTCATTAATTTTATTATCTTATTAATTAAACTATAATTATCAATCTTATTTTAACGTATTTTCTCATTATATCGTTTATTGAAGATAATTTTTGAATTCTATATAGAAATATAATATAGGATTGTATCGCTTGAACTAGTAAATGTGGCAACTTCCGTTCAGATTTTCTAACCTATTTTCGCCAAGTCGATTTAACCTCAATTTCCACAACTTTTATCGAGAAAATGTCGACGAGATGGTAGAATTTCGTACAAGACTCAATCAATTCTTCAAATTTCGCTCAATTTTAGGTATCCACTGTACCAACGCGGCAGCCCGCAATTGCGCGTTTTCTTGCCGAATTTCTGGTTGAAATTGGTACGTCCAACGGTCGATCTGCCGCAGAATGTGGTACAGTTCTCTTGTTCAATGCAAATGACCAAATACGATATAAAGAATTATTTAGAGAAAATCTATAATGTTAATGTGGTTGATATACGGACACGTATAGCAATGGGGCGGACGTATCGGCATCCTGTTAAAGGTTACGTTATTAAAGATGACGATATTAAGTACGCCTACATTACTTTGGTATGTTTTTAATTGATTGTGTTGACTGGAATGATTGTAAATTTTTGTAGCCGAAAGAAGAGAACTTCGTATTTCCTGATTTGTATCCAGCAGAGGATGAATTGAAGAAAGAACAAGAAGATACGATTGATCAAGTCAAACAAACCTATAAAGAATTTCTTGATAAAAATAAAGAACGTCCAAATATGCCCGGATGGTTTACAATCTAATTTATAATTGGGACGTAGTGTCGTAGCTTAATTCGGACAGAAATATAAAGCAATCCGTGATTACGAAACCAAGACGTGGCCAACTCGATAGTGTAATTGAATTTTTAATGATTAAAGTTAGGCAACCAGAAATACATTTGTTTAAACTATTCGAATTTAATTTTTGATTAATTTTTATTATTTCTGCAATTAATTCTAAAAGTAGGTAGTTTATTTTGTACTAAAATAACCTAAAGAAATTAAAATATTTTTGGATGACAACCATCCCATACTGAGACAATTCTAAATTTAAATTTATTCAACATTCTCGTCTAAATAAGACCAACAATTCTTATTATTAATTATTTAAATTGCGGTTTTAATTAATTTGCCGGTATTTATTTAAATTAACCGCCGAATAATTGACAATTGTCGATTGTTTATTGTTTAGCCGACATAACCTTAAATTTTCGTGTGTCAGTGCCTGTGTGTCTCGTTATGTTGTCATTAATTTTTTTCAGTTTAATTTAAATAAAAATGGCTTTAATTACTGAAACAATACTGAAAGAGGGCTATATGGTGAAACGGTCACAAAATAAAAAATTGTACACGTTGGTCAATTATAAAAAACGATGGTTTGTGTTGACGACAAAATTTCTTATCTATTACGATACAGATAATGAGAATGTATGTATTAAAAAAACCCAATTTTCCGCATTTTATTATCGTAACGAATTGTAGAACATTAAAATTTTTATTTGTTTCGATAGAAAGTCAAGAAAATTGCGAATTTCCGCGATCTCCACCGGTATTCCTAGAATCCTTTGTTGTGCCCCTGTGGTTTTCCTGGCGTCAAACAGTACCAGTTGTTGAGATATCTGGGGTTTTATTAATATAACAACAATTTATGAATCAGTCGGAAATTCTTCGAATTTTGTACCTAAATAGAAAACCGGCTGGTCTATAAAATTTTAAATTATAATCCCACTCGAATCCAACGCAAATTAAATACAATTTAATTGAATTTTCTATTGTTTTAATTGATAAATTTCTGATAACAATTCCGATAAATTTGTCATATTTAAAAATAATCATTAAAGGCACGCCTATTCGTTATTACACCAATCATAAATGGGATTTCGCAAAATTCCAACTGTGGCGGCAATTTCGAAACAATTTTCCCCAAATTTACCGAATCAATTACTTTATTATTTTCCTTCCGAAAGTGCAATTTATTTGGTTTTTATTTATTAAAAGTTACTATTCTACCTAGGGCAATAATCCATAATTTTTCGAATATTGCAAACAGATAGGGTTGAAGGGGCAGTTGTGTAGCGCCTCTTATAAAAGAGTGCGCACGACGCAGGGTGGGACAGTAATGTCGACTTTTAGCCCTAATTGTGTGTCGTATCTGTAAAATTTCTGCTATTATCTCGCCCTTTACGATTAATTCGCAATTTTCTTAACTTGATACAGTATGTATGAATTATAGAAATTTTAATTTTCAATAAAATAGTTGCATGTTTATTTATTTATTTATTTATTTCTATTTTTATTTAATTTATTGGGATTAGTTGTTTTTTTATTTTTTTCGTTATCATTAATTAATTAGAAACGTAAAGAAAAGGGTCGTGTTGATTTATCAACTGTATATGCAGTAGAGCCAGCTCTATTATCAGCTACCCCCGAAGAGACCGGTATACAAGGTGAACTTTATTCATTTCAAATCGGTTATTTAGCCGATGATGATTATATTCTCTATCTGATAGCATTACGTGAAAATGATCGTGTCAATTGGATACTTGAATTACGTAAAGGTAAGTTGAAAATTTACCGATTATACCTCGTATTTATTATAATTAAATTTTTGAATAACAACCGGTTAGATTTCATTAAACACTGAATTATTAAAATTAGAAATTTAAGTTTAATTTTTAATTAACAAACTCTAATAGAGTATATTTAAATATAATAAAATTAATTTCTTTTTATATTTTATAAATGGATTAGAAGCCGCAAGAAAACGTGGATAATTAAAAAAATGTTGACTCCATTGAACGGTATTTTTCACGCTATATAAAAGAATAAAATTTTACTACCAACCCCCTCACTGTTCTTATAGAACAATGCTGTGATGATACTTAAACTCCACTTAAAATGCAGCGTTTCCACCTTTTCATCCTTTAGTTTTTTTGAATATAAAATTCATTCGTATATAACACATATGCTTTTGAATTCCATTTAAAAAAGTAATAAACAACGTCTGTTATTTAGAAAATCGTTGACCAAGAACGCATTACTAGTTGAATAAGCTCTCTATCAAATAAATCTCTATACTTATAGGATAGAAAAACTAGCGATTTACGGTGAATACGTTTTGAAACATTGATTGAATCTCATGATTCAATTGATGGTTCAATTGTTAAAAAAATTCTAATTAAAAGTAGAGAAAGTAGCTGAAAATCCGCTAAAAGTGGTATGGTTATTCTCTAAATTTGAGGCGACTAGTACTAAAGTACTGAAAGTGCTTCAATACTTCAATAAAAGTACTAAATTGTCTTGAAATTATGCATTAGAATCAAATTAAATAATGTCTTCGATATAAGACAAGAGTACTGATTTTATTTCAACTTTTGACAATCTAGAGTACTGTATTTTTTTAAATAAAGCGAAATTTCTCATTTAAATGGTGAAATTTTGGACTACTTGTGATGTTTTGAAATTTTGTCGGATACATTTTTAAAATTTTAATTATAAATCCATAAAATAGCAAAAGTTAAGCAAAAATTTATCAAAGTATTGGAATTTTATATTAATTGTGCTACTTTTTTGAACTTTTATTAATACTGAAATATTTTCAAAACAAAATTTTACAATTTTGGAGTAAAAGTGCCAAATTTTCCACTAGAATCAAATAAATCAAAACATTTTTATACACTGCGACTGAAAAGTTCCGCATAATGCCAATAACTTTTTTATTTATCAAAATTTTGAAAAACGCCAAGACAGGTGACTTTTTATTTTTTAATTATTTTTTTGTGTTTGGGTCAAAATGACTACCAGTTACCATCGCGAAGAAATGACGTCATCATCAATTTTTTTTAATTAGAACCCTTATTTTTGAATTTTTTTCTGGAAGGGCATATTTTTCTGCGTTCAGACATGCAAAAATTGCAGGGGGTTACATGAGAAAATGTTCGAGAAAAAAATTGTTAAAGTTTCTAAGATTTTTAGTCATCACAATATCCTTGCATCAGCATGGCATACACAAAACACAGTACCTCTGAATAAGCAATGCAAGCATTGATTTATTAAAGGATCAATCATCGGTTGAAAATTTAACACAATTATAGTCAAACAGGGCGGATTAAATTGTGAAAAATAAAATGAGAAATGTATTGAAGTGTATTTAATCTCTTTAATGGCTTATATCATCTCCATTGCTAATAATCGTCAAAATTTCTCATTTTATTTTTGACAATTTAATTCGCCATGTTTGTCAATTATGTCAAATTTTCAACCTATATCTACTTGATCCTTTAGTAAATCAATGCTTGTAATGCTTATTCAAAGATAATGCGTTTTTCGCAAGGATATTGCGATGACAGAAAATCTTAGTAACTTTAACAATTTTTTTCTCAAAAATTTTCTAATGTAACTCCCCACAATTTTTACATGTCTAAACGCAGAAAAATATACTCTTCCAGAAAAAAAACTCAAAAATAGGGGTTTTAATTTAAAAAAATTGATGACGCCATTTCTTCGCGATGGTAACTGGTAGTCATTTTGACCCAAACACAAAAAAATAATTAAAAAATAAAAAGTCACCTGTCTTGGCGTTTTTCAAAATTTTGATAAATAAAAAAGTTATTTGCATTATGCGGAACTTTTCGGTCATAGTATATAAGGTGGAATGTATCACATAAAAGTCTAAAAATTTCAGAACAAAAGCGCTATTTCGTCTCAAATTTTCTAATTAAACTCTTGAAATCTTAGACTAATTTTTAGAATCCAAAAATTAGGCAAAACTTACGAAAATATTGCTATTGTGTACTAACAGAACTACTCTTTCTTAATTTTGATTACGACCTTCTAAAATGCAGAAGTATTTCTAAAGTAAAACAAAATTTTTCATTAAAACTTTAAAATTTTGGACTAACGTGCTATTTTTTCAATAATTTATATAATTTTGATATAAAATTCCTAAAATCCGAGAACAAATTTTGATTACAATCATTCAGACAGGATTTGCCAAATGAACTAAAATCTTTGCTTTAAACTATTTTAATCACTCCAATGTTGCATTATAATTAAAATAAAACCGACATTAATAATTGTTACTAATAATTAATTTTCATTATACGAATGTCCTATAAATAAAAATAGACAACAAACAGAGCGTTATATTTGTAATATGTGAGCTGGAAATAAATATGAATTTAACGGTAGTTAAGAAGAACAAAATAAATTTATAAAATAATTTTTTTTTAATCGAAATATTTCCAGCTTGTGTCAACAATATAACAATCCGCCACTATTACCATCCAGGATTTTGGAACGCTAAACGTTGGTCCTGTTGTAAGAGCTCCTACAGGAATACCGGTGGTTGTGAACCGTGTTCAATTTGGGCAATACAAGAACAATTCAACGATAACAACGACCTTAATAAAATAACAACAAACGATAATTGTAAGTATTCAAAACGTAGAAAGGTCGTTTTGTATTTGGTACGACAAAAAAAATCCGTAAAAGGATACTCGCATTGTATGCGAATTGAATAATATTCAAGTGTATTTTGATTTCCGGTGGAAGTTACATTGATAATAAATAAATAAATGAAACGGATATATTATCGTTATTATCGAATATAAAAGTTGTATATTTTAGAATTAATTGAGATTTGAGTCAAATTTGTTATAATAAGATAATTGGCAATTTTCGACTGCCACTTGTTAGTTTTATTTGTTTATTAAAAGAAACTTTCATTTCACTTATTTCTATGTACAATCCATGAAATATTAACACTTGCATACGGCTCAAGTTAAGACGTCTTATTTTAATAGTTTACAGTTAATTTCTTGTATTATTCGTCGAAAATCCAGAATTAAGTCGATTTATAATTTGGGATTGTTCGAAAATTATCTGATAATAAACGTGGATAGTTTTAATAAATCAGACACCTACATCTGATGGACGGTTAGTTGAAAACGAAAGAAAAAACCTGTCTTAGTTAAATTCTAACGGTGAAGCAAGTTATAGAAGTTTTACCTTGGCTTAAAACATTTTATAATCCTACAGTCTTCTACCTCCGCCATGTTTTATTATAACAAGACGATTATCAAATAAATCTAGTAAAAGTAATTGAAAATTTCAACAAAATTAGTGCCTTTCTTAATATTATCAAAATGCAATTCGATATGCTCGTCAACGTATTTCGCAGTGCCACTGGTAGGTTTACTTAAAATTCCTATTATTTTATACGAATTCGTGGGTGTTTAGCCTCGATTTTTTGTGTGTGTAATTGTGTGAATTTTCGTACAGGTACAACTCAATCAAGCCCGATAATGCCCGGTGGTGGTGCAACACCAGGCACCCCATCATCGAAACAAAAAGAAAAAACAATGGTACGTCCGAAAGTTGTTGTGGCCCTCTACAATTATAAAGCAATAGAAAGTGGTGATTTATCATTAGAGAAGAATCAAGAATATGAAGTTATCGACGATACCCAAGAACATTGGTGGAAAGTTAAAGATTCTAAAGGGTAATTTTGTACAATTTTTATAAAGAAATCTAATTATAAATTGTAGAAATGTCGGTTTTATTCCAAGTAATTACGTTAAAGAGAAAGAATTATTAGGCTTACAACAATACGAGTAAGTTTTAATTTTAATTGTTATTTTAATTGATAATAATCGTTTATAGTTGGTATGTTAATGATATGTCCCGGCAAAGGTCTGAGTCGCTTTTAAAACAGGAGGATAAAGAGGGATGTTTTGTTGTTAGGAATTCATCAACGAAAGGCCTCTACACGTTATCGCTTTATACAAAAATGTAACCCCTTAATTATTAATTATTATAAATAATTTTATAATATTTTAGCCCCCATCCGCACGTTAAACACTATCATATTAAACAGAACCAAAGGGGTGAATTTTATCTATCAGAAAAGCATTGTTGTAATTCAATACCAGATTTAATCAACTACCACAAACATAATAGTGGTGGTTTAGCGTCACGTCTTAAAACTAGTCCTTGTGATCGACCAGTACCTGCGACTGCGGGTTTAAGTCACGGTATTTACAAAATTTTCCATTTTTTCTAGTTTTTAATTATTGAATTTTTTTAGATAAATGGGAAATTGATCATAATGAATTGATGTTGTTGGAAGAATTGGGTTCTGGACAATTTGGTGTGGTACGTCGCGGTAAATGGCGTGGTTCTATCGATGTGGCTGTAAAGATGATGAAAGAAGGCACAATGTCCGAAGATGATTTCATTGAAGAAGCAAAAGTTATGACGAAATTACAACATACAAATCTTGTACAATTATATGGTGTATGTAGTAAAAATCGTCCTATATTTATTGTTACAGAATATATGCGTTATGGTTCATTATTGAATCATTTAAGACGGCACGAACAGAGTTTAGCCAATAATCAAGGATTATTACTCGATATGTGTATACAAGTAATACAATAATTTAATTCAATTTAAATTCAATTGATCATTTCTATAATTGTTAGATTTGTAAAGGTATGGCCTATTTGGAGCGTCATAATTATATCCATCGTGATTTAGCCGCTAGAAATTGTCTAGTCGGCACCGAAAATGTTGTAAAAGTTGCCGATTTCGGTCTAGCTAGATACGTATTGGATGATCAATACACATCATCTGGTGGTTCGAAATTTCCGATAAAATGGGCACCACCGGAAGTTTTGAATTATACAAGATTCTCATCGAAATCGGACGTTTGGGCTTACGGTAAAATTGTGGAAATTTATGGGAGAATTCTGTTGAATTTTGGGTTAATTTTAGGTGTTCTAATGTGGGAAGTTTTCACTTGTGGTAAGATGCCTTATGGACGTTTAAAGAATACGGAAGTAGTTGAACGGGTCCAGAAAGGCATGATACTAGAGCGACCGAAGGCCTGTTATAAAGAAGTCTATGATGTAAGTTGAATTTATTATACCGATAGGCCAAGAGAATGGCGTTATAACTTAAATACCAAATGAAAGTACATTTTAGTTC
Organism: Hycleus phaleratus; assembly: GCA_013841185.1. Lineage (NCBI taxonomy): Eukaryota > Metazoa > Arthropoda > Insecta > Coleoptera > Meloidae > Hycleus > Hycleus phaleratus. Next base: position 3,378 of record JACDRP010000481.1, on the reverse strand, counting down.
ACAATTTTGATCGATTTATTTTAATTAAACAAATAGAAACTATATTTTTTAATGTTCAATCCTCTTGGGTCGCATTATTAGAATTTTAGACGATTTCTTTTTGTAGATTATGAGGAAATGTTGGAGTCAATTACCAGAGAATCGTCCATCATTTCGTATATTAAAAGAGCAATTAATTAATGTATCGCAAGGTATATTGGTTGATTGATTGGCTAAGTTAGTTTGTGATACAATAACAAACAATTGTTCAACATCAACATCATCAACATGCGATTTATGTTGTAATTATGAACAAACTTGGACTGATGTTTGTTCAACGTTAAAAAGGGAGGCACGTAAGGCTAAACAATAATAATAATAATAATAATTACAATTAAAATAATTAGTAATAATCAATAATCCCTATCTAGTGATACTCTTAATAATTCTTTTAGATATTCCACCTATATCTAAAGTATTTATTATCGGCAATTAAAATTAAATAAATCGATAGTGTAAGTGTGTGTTTAGGTTTGATAGTTGTGTTTACTCTAATTATTATTGAAATAATTACAGGTAAATTTAGACTTTTGTGATATCTAATTTAGTTCCCTAAAAACAATTATAATTAAGTTATTTAAATTATTTCCAATTAAAATAGACGAAATACAGGCTTTATTTGCTGACTAGAAATAGCTTATGTTATTCGCAACATATTCTGTATTTATCGTCTATTCGAATTGTGGATATAGCGAGAATTGCTTGATATTTAGTAAGAATTTTTGTGTGAATAATTCGAAATTTCCAATATTTTAAGCCAGTTATTTGTGATGAAACAATAAACCAACCTAAGTATTGTTAGATTTGTCGCTCAATAGTTATTTTAGGCGCGAATATCGTGAATTATTCCACTCATAATTGTGTGTCTGTGTTTTTTTTTTTTTTATTTAATGTGATAGATTTGTGTTTTTTTAATTGTTAGTTAAATTAAATTTTCAACAAAAAGACGGCTTATTGTCAAAGATCTAGGACTAAAAATTCAAAATACGCGTAGTTAGTGGAAATACTATATAAGAGAGAATCTTTATCTAAAATAATTTGTATACCGATTTTTTTAAAAATATTTTATACAACACTTTTTTTACCTTTAATACCATAGATTTATAATGATTTCTTTTATATATACACATATATACTCATGTAAGTTGGTAGAAATAAAATCAGTTCAAATAGTTTTATTGGTGAATTGATGGCAATTGAAACGGGTGGATTTCGAGCAAATTTCGGCATAAATTTTCGACTTCTTCGGTTAATTCCCGGATACTTCCCTCGTCTCCCACCTGCAATAACTCGGCAATATCGAGAATTTCCTGACAACGACCGTAAATTGTCCGATATTGTTCAGTCAAGTTTTTATCATCTAAGATGAATTTGATCGCGATGCAATATTTGATTAAATATCGTTTAATTTCAACCATTTTCTTGAAGATTTCGTCTTCTTGTTGATTCTCTTGGGCGTCGACGATGATCGATTGGATTTCTTTATCGTTACGGTCGCGTCGTGTATAAACAATTTTCAAATCTTTGGTTTTACCGCTCAATTTCTCCTTGGCTGTGGCTGTTAAAATTCCGTTTCGATCGACCGATAGGGTTAGAAGAACCGAACATTGTCCCGGTGGCGCCGGTGTTAAACCATCAATCTCCAATGTAGCCAATTTATAATTCTTATTCACATCAGAACGTTCACCTTCGTAAATATCAAATGCCACACTTGTTTGTTTATCGTAAATTGTGCGATATCCCTTCGAACAAGACGTGGGTATTTTCGAATTTCTCGCAATTATTACCCCCATAAAACCACAAAATTCCCCGACACCCAGCGATAAGCTTATCACATCGTTTATTATAAATTTATCGATTTTCTGTTGGTGATGCGACGACAACAGTGCAGCTTGTAGCGCTGCACCTTCCGCCACACACTCGTCCGGATGTACGAATTGATCCAAATGGTCCCGGTTGAAATAAAGGGAGATTAATTGTTGGATTTTCGGGATACGTGTAGAGCCACCGGCTAGAATTATTCTATTAATTTGATTTTTGTCCAGTTTGGAAGTCTTCAAACAACGATCAACTATTATTATAGTCCGGCGAAATAATTGTTCCGTTTGGGCTTCAAAATCTTGACGTGTTAGCTTTATAACGATCGGTTCATTGATAAATCCGGTTAAAACAATTTCGGCTTCTTCCATTGTTGATAGAGTCTTTTTGGCGTCCTCACATTCGTTCAAAATTCGGCGCATATCTCTAAAATCGTATAATTTACTAAATCATCAATTACAGGGGTGCTGAATTAAAAGTGGAAAAATTATATGGGAAGTCCTATTATTTCTCAACTAATTAAAAAAAAATCTTTAAGGCTTTATAGAGGGTACCTGAAGTTGTGAAGATCATTTCGGTTAAATAGAGTATAATAAACATATCTTGAAGGGCCAAAAAGAAAAAAGAAGACGGAAATTCACCAAAATTGCAATAGTTGTTTGATAGCCACTACTTAAACACTAACCTACCGTTATTTTATTGCCGAGAGTTGATAAGAAAGATATCGACTCGGATTTCCTTGATAGTAAACTATAAAGTGGTACTGACCTACTTTCTTATCATAAACAAAACATATTTTATCATAAACAAGATAACAAATTTCCAGTGGCTCTTAAAATCCAGTTTAACCACGTTTTTCTCGTAAACGTGGTGGAAATTAAACAATCGGCTCAGTTTTTCTGGCCCCAGGCCTCTAAACTGGGCATAAGTGAGGGTTTTGAATTATTTTTTAAATATGAAAGGTAATTGGACACCGATTTTTAATAAGCGATATCCCGCTTGTTTTCGGAAATATTGCAAAATTTAAACAAATTTAAAAATTGCATTTCAAGGCGGTTCCAGGGACTTTTTGGTTTCTGGAAATTTCGATTCAATTTTGTACAATAATTTTATATTTTTCCTCACAACGTAACCAATGTTGTTTATTTTTCAATGATTGTAGAGTTTCTAGAAAACGTAAAGCGCTTACAAATATTCGACATTTCCCGATTGCTAGTTTTCCGGGACATTGCCAATTGCCATTGTTTGTGGAGATAAATAAAATAGAATTGGAAACGGAATGTTGACGAGCATCCGAGAAAGTTTTTTGTTTTTTGGAAAATTGCACCTGGAATCTTTCTAATTTCGTTTGGTCATTAGAATTTAATGAAAAATAAGCGAGAAACCGTTGATCAAACATTAGTATTTGCTTACACCACATCGGTGAAGATCTACGGCGGGTTTTTGAATCCCTATCAGAGGCAAAAACGCATGGTATACTTTTAATTCAGCACTCATGTTTAACAATTCTTACTCATATTT
>JACDRP010000480.1:0-43096 GCA_013841185.1 Hycleus phaleratus | reverse complement strand
ACAACATAGCCTACTATAAAATCTATTTAGTTTAGGAAATCTGCGAAAGTATTTTGAGATTTACATTAATTCTATTTTATTGCAATTGTAATTTTTACAATAATAAACTCGTAAAATTATCGTACAAATTGTACTATAATAGCGTCATTACGACACTCAAATCACCAATCGTTAACATTTAAATCTTCAACGATATCCTTCTCGCCACCATCCTCAACCGGTCCATTTTCAACCCTTATCCTCTTCTGATTAACATTCTTACCACCACGTTTACCACGTTTACGTTTCAATTGATCACCAATCAACCCCTTATTATCATCATCATCATCACTATCACTAGGAAACAATTCAACTGGTCCATCAATTTTCCTCTTATCAACGACATTCCGTTTTTTAATCGTCGGCAAATTATAATCAGCCAATTCATCATTTTTCGTTAATTGTTTATTCTTTTTAATCGTATGGATTTTATTCCAACTTTCATAATATTGTAATAGGGGTGGATTTTTTAAACGAATTTGCGATTGCCAACCGTTGATTTGTTCGAAATCGGTTAAATTAAACGTTAATTTACTACGTTCTTGTTCGATAAATTGCGAATTTTGTTGGATCTTCTCTAGGATTTGTTTAATTTTACGATTATAATTCGAATTCGATGATTTTTTAACGAATTGTTTCAATTCAATTATTGTAAATAGGCACAAATCGGGGAATGTTATATTATTCGAATAGATCGATAAATATTCTAATAATTGTTGATAAATCGTATCGATTATCGTATCTTTGAAACCGTTTTCTAACATTTGTGATTTAGAAACACGCAGAATACAAGTGAATTGTAACGGTTTCATTGAAACACGTTGGTGTTTCTTATTGAAATCGTAATTATTTAAAATTTCCACAATAAACGGTAAAATCGGTATATAAACACCACTATCGCGACTTAAATCGATTAAAATTTGATTGATATGGAAACGTAACGGATAATATTGCGATGTTGGTATCAATTTAATCGTACCGATACAGACTTGAACGAACGGATAAATCAATTGTTGTAATTGTGGTTTATTATAAGTCACCCCCAATAAACTACCCCATAATTTTAACGAATTAACAAACTGCCAATTGTAGACAGTTTGGATGTTTTCCTTCTTTTTTAACGTTATTGCATTGCGTAAATGTATCGCTAATTGTCGGATATACAGAAAGACATGTTGATAGGAAACATTCGGATCTAAAGCGTACATCTCCACCAAAGATCGCCGCATAAAATTCAAACTAGCTAGCGAATTCAACGATACAAATTTCGAATTCTTCACAAAAGTCATGTACATTGCTTTTAAAACGATATCGAGGTATTTAACACGTTCGTTATTTGTAATTCTTAGAATACAAAAGAAGGCGACAACACGAACGGTTTCATCGGCGGTACCCCATACGGTAATCAAACGTTTTAAAATCGATTTACTAATATTGGGGAACGATACTAGAAACGGCGACATATAATGGAGGTGTTTCAACAATACCGTTTGTATATTAGCCGAACTTACGCCCTTTAAAATCTGTAATAAATCCGCAAAATAACCGCGTAGATATTTTCGAATTTTCTTGAATTTTTTACATTTATGCGGCGGTTCCTTCGAGCCGTCTTTCAAACGTAAAAACCGCCGTACAGCCGGACCGAATTGTAGAACACACAATTGAATCACACCATTAAACACAGACGAGCCTAAAATTACAAAAATTAATCCGAATTTGTTGAATTTATTTCGAAATTTACCCTCAACAGTATAGGGGGTTGGTTCGTCTTCTGCGTCCGGATTGACTTGTTTCAAAGCCGCATGGAAGGCCTGACTTAACGCAATTATCGTCTTATTCGATTTATCATTAACGATGTCCTCTTCCCATATTTTCAATAATTTTAATGTAATTTTACCGGTAGTTTTTCGTTCTGGTATTGTATCATCTTCGAAATCGCTCTCATCGCTTGCCACTTCCAATTTTTCGGGAATTCGGTGCAAATCAGCGGCTTTATCGCCGGCTTCTTCGTCATCTTCGTCCGATACGTTGAAATCCAACAATTTCTTGTCGTTGTCTTGTAAGAATTGGTAAAATTCCGGATCGGTGTCTTTCAATTTCGATAAGGCTTGTTTGTGATTAGCGATTTCATCGCCGGATTCGTCATTATTATCATTTAATTCGTGATTATCTTCAACGTCGTTATCACTAACCTCAAAATCTTGATTTAGAAACGAATCGACCGACATTGTTGCGAAATCGTCCGATTTCTTTGCTTTTTTCTTTGTTGCAGTTTTTTTCGGCGATTTCGTCGTTTTTACCACCTTTTTCTTCAATTTTACCATTTTTATTCGATTTAAAACGACACGTGAAGAATTGCAAAAAAGTTAGGTTAGAGAACAACAAGAAAGTGGGGTTAAAAACAAAATAACGTTGACAGATGGAAGGTAACGTGATTGCATTTACAAATATGACTTGAAAAATAAGAAAATAAAATTTATATTTGTTTAAAATTACGTTATTTTAATCGAGGCAAGACTATTATCGAGAAAAAATTTAATTATTTATGCTCTAAAGTCAGATATATTTAATTAAAAGTCGCATTTTAAATATCCCGCTTTTGTGTTAACTTCTACATCTCGGCATTAGAGCGCTGTAATCGCTATCCTTTATATTCGAAATTCTACAACCAGAGGCGCTGCAATCTCTAAACACTCCACATTTTATAACAAAAATTGCATTTCCGACTCAAATTAGCTATTAATCACGGCTGATTTGTACTGTAAATTTGTACTTTGTAAATAATTCGAATATTACTGATTTAAATAGAAAAATTTGGTAACTACAAATGGGGCTATATTTAGTTAACTGAAATGCAACTTCGCGTCGGTTCTTGTGCGACACCTAGCGGCCGATTGTTGCACCAACGAAAATTTGCGACTTAACCTAATTTTTCACCGTTTCAGAATTTACGAAAATTCGCACAATTAACGTGAGAAACATGGTAAAAGAGTCAACACGCGATGGAAATTTGAAAAAGAAGCGCAAAAATACATCATCGAACGATAACGATTCCGAAATCGATGTTTATAAGGTAAACGAGGTAACATAACCTCAAAATTTCGATTCGATTAAAATTGCGATTTATTTCCAGAAAGCTGTTGAATTCGAGGAGAGAGAGGCGTTGAATCGTTCTAATGAGGTGGATGCTCAACTATATTTCGGTATTTGTAAGGATATACGGCAGTTGTTGGGTGAAATTGGCGAGTTAAAATTGAAAACCGGTCCGGATGTTCGTATCGTTGTTTATTCGATTAAATCGCGAGAAAATATAGAGAAATTTAATTTGTAGATCCGAGGCAAGATTGGCGAGAAAACCGTGGAAATTTGCATGAAAATCGTGATATTGAAGAAGTTGAATCGTATGGAAAAAGTCCGATTGGTTGCCCCGAAAGAACAATTGGCTGCTGAAAAACAGAAAGTCGATAGTATCAATTTACAATACCAAAATTTATTGTACGAGGCCAATCATTTAATTTCCGAGTACAGGAAGTGTTTCCAATTCAAGTAAATTTGCCTATTTTCAAATTTTTATAGAATTTTAAAAATTTTTTATTGAACAGATCGAAAGATGAGAATATCGAGTTGATTCCAGTTGAAGAATTCCTGTTGGAAGCCCCCGAAAATTTGACAACAAAATTCATGAAAGTACGCTACAAATTATCGGGAATTTTCACAAATTTTTTGTAAATTACTAAAATTTCAGTACGACGAAAACGATGAAACAATGAAGCACGAATTGCGTTTAGCTCGACTCGAATGGGAGTTAAAACAGCGTATAGAATTGGCGAATACTTGTAAGAAATTAGAAGAAGAAAAGAAGAAACTTGAAGAGGAGATAGCTGAAAGGCGGACGAAATTGGACAAATTAGGCCCCCTATTGGCAAATGTAATGGAAGCTACGAAACCTGTCCAAGAACATTTAGGCTTACACATCGATAAAATCCAAGCTGAACACAAATTAGCCTCGTTATTACCGAATCCTTTGTATGTTTTTTACGCGAATGTTGACGCTTATCGACAAGTTAACGGTATTTTTAAAAATCAGAATTGTAGTTGAGAATTATAGGATATTTGATTGTAGATCCGTCAATGAGTGTGGAAATAGTGGGTGATCAAGAGGAGGCTGTTCAATATAAAGAAAATCAACAGATTTCGTTGATTGTCGATGAATTCGATGATGAAATTTCCGAGCCTGAATTCGAAACGCAAGAAACCGAGGAGATTATCGAGATGAAGAAACGACGACACCGGAAATCGATACAAATCGATCCAATGGAGGAGAAACGTAGGAAATTATTGGAAGTACACCCTCTAGTCGTTGAAGTTACAATAACCACAAAAGATGGACCCTCGATTAAGATTAAATTCAATTATTATACGAATTTGGAGATTATTACGGTTAAATCTTCAGTTAATATCCCCGATAATATCACCGGTAATTATCGTTTTTTTCAGTAGAGAAATTGCTTAAATTTCGTTATTATTTTAGGTAATACAGCCCGTGAGGTGTTGTCGAATGAGAGTATTTTAAACGAATTATTACCGGGTGATTTAGGGGTAGAAAGTCCGAATCAATGTACTCAATACCAGTTGAAAAAAGTCGGTTTAGGTACATTTCAGAGTTTATTGAGCGATTTGGGTTATTGTTATAGTTGGGCGCAACGTGTTTGCGGTTTAGATTTTCTACAAAAATACGGCGATCTTAATAAAACCAAATCGAACAATTCGACAACAATATCGGAGATTTTAAGTCAAACTAATGTTGAATTAATCATGAAAACTATCAAAAATCGTCTAAAATATCGTTATGGTTTAGCAAAACAATTGGAAGATTTAGAAAAGAATACAATATCGAAATTACCGAAAATTGTCGAATTACCAAAAACAACAATATCGACATTAACAAAATGGTTATCGATTAATTATCAAATATTTTGTGAAAATAAACATACCGAAGATTTGATTGATAACGATTTCATTACAACAAATGATATGTTTTATCAAGCGACTATAACTAGAGGCAATGGTATTATTTTTTTATTGTTTGTTTAATTGTTTTATAAATTTTTGGGTGTTTTGTAGCGAATTTACGGGCTTTTATTGTGATTAAGAATGATTATCCGTTGAATTCGCCGATATTCTCGTTGTGTTTGGATTATAAAGGAATCCGTCATTGTCAAAATGATGATAATATAAGGGTATGTAATTTTCGTTTGTTTTAAACTGATTTTGTTAATTTTTTCCCTCAAAATTTCGATTTATTGTTTAAAATTATAAGTGTGGAAATGCGAATTCGTTAAGATATTTTGTGATTCGATGTTCCCTACTTGCCTGTTTTTAATCTCTAATATCTCGCTTGTTTGATGACATATTGCAATGAATACTGTAGTATTGGCAAGAACATTTCAAGGAACATCTGAGAGGAGTTTTGTCTTGGAAAATTCCGGTTGAATACTGAGTTACAAAGGAAAATCTTGGAGCACATGTTTTCTGTTAGGTTTTCTATATTTTCCCCTATAATTTAGACGATATTGCCGTTTTTTCAATGATTTCCAAACAAAATATAGCCAATTGAAATGATTTTCCAAATCTTCAAGAGATTTTTTATCCGATTTGTTAGTTTTCCGTAAAATTGGCTGAAACTTGCGGATTGGCATAACTTTTGTTCCATTTGAAGTCTGACAAATGCAAATTTTTAATCCTCGATTTCTCCTTTGTTTGATGCTATATTGCAATGAATACAGTAGTATTGGAAATAACATTTCAAGGAGCATCCATGGGTGTTTTTGTTTTGGAAAATTCCGCTTGAATGCTGAGTTACAAAGGAAAATCTTGGAGCACATGCTTTTTCCTAATTTTTCTATATTTTCGTCTATAATATTGCCGTTTTTTCAATGATTTTCCAATAAAATATAGCCAATTGAAATGATTTTTCAAATCTTCAAGAGATTTCTTATTCGATTTGTTAGTTTTCAGAAAACTTGGCTGAAACTTAAAGNTTTTGTTTAGGAAAATTCCGTTTGAATACTGAGTTTTAGAGAAAAATCTTGGTACACATGCTTTTTCTTAATTTTTCTACATTTTCCACTATAATTTATCCAATATTGCGGTTTTTACAATGATTTTCCAACAGAATATAACCAATTGAACGAGTTTTCCAAATCTTCTAAAGATTTTCTAATAGATTTGTTAGTTCTCCGGAAAATTGGCTGAAAGTTAAAGACGGGCATTACTTTTTTTTTCATTTAATCCTCGAGATCTCTTTTGTTTGATGACATATTGCAATGAATACTGTAGCATTGGAAAGAATATTTCAAGGAACATCCAAGAGAGTTTTTGTCGTGGGAAATTCCGACTTATTTGGGAATTGCACAGGAAAATCTTGGAGCACATGCTTTTCCTTAATTTTTCTACATTTTTTCCTACAATTTATCCAATATTGCCGTTTTTTTCAATGATTTTCCATCGGAATATAACCAATTGAAAGAGTTTTTCAAATCTTCGAGAGATTTTCCAATCGATTTGTAAATTTTCCAGCAAATTGGCTAAAACTTAAAAGTTTGCATTATATTCCTGATTTGCTGACTGAAAAAGTCAATTTTTAATCATCGATATCTCCGTTATTTGATGCTATATTGTAGCATTGGAAATAACATTTTAAGGAGAATTTAAGAGTGTTTCTATCGTGGAAATTCCGACTTATTTTCGAATTACAGAGGAAAATTGTTTCTCTTAATTTTTCGATAATTTCTCTATAACTTGGCCAATATTATCGATTTTTCAATGATTTTCTTTAAGTAAACTGCAAAATAACTTTTCAACTCTTCGAGAAATTTTTCTCCAGGTCTATTGATTTTCTAAAAAATTGATAGACACTACATTTCTTGTTGGCTAATGTCCGAAAAACGCCAATTTTCAATCGCCTGTATCTCCCTTATTTGATGATATATTGAAATAATTACAGAAGCTTTCGGAAGGGTACTTTAAGGAGTATCTTAGAGTATTTTTGTCGTGGAAAATTTCGATTAACTTAGGAATTACAGAAGAAAATCTTAGAATTGCAGTTTTTCTTAATTTTTCCATACTTACTTGTACAACTTAACAAATTCATCGACTTTCCAATGCTTTTCCAGCAGAATATAAGAAACTGAAATAGTTTTCTAAATCTTCTACGACTTTTCGAATAGATTTAGTAGTTTTTCGGGGAACTGTCTGAGACTTTTTTTTGTCGATTCAGTGTCTGTAAAATGCCAACTTTCAATCGTCGATATTTCTCTTATTTGATGACATATTGCAATGAATATAGTAACGTTAGAAAGAACATTATAAGGAGTCTCTAAGAGCGTTTTTGTTTTGGAAAACGTAGTTTAAGTTTTGAGTTATAGAAAACAATCATTGAGCATCTTCTTTTTTATATTTTCTTCATATTTTCCCCTATAATTTAGCCAATATTATCGATTTTTTTAAAGAATAAATAGCAAATTAATAACATTCCCCGAATCTTTCAAAAAATCTCCATTGATCTCGTTAGTTTACCTGAAAATTTCTAGAAATTCAACAATTTTACTTCAGGTTCTTTTTTCTGTTCTGTTTCTGTTAAACTAAATTGTTCTAGATTCTGTTTCTCTTCTGGCATCCCCATTTAAAATAAATGAGCTCGTCGGCTAATATTAAAGTGAAAATTAATTTTCAAGCTTCGATTAGCATGTTCAAAGCTTCAACTAATTTTATTTTAATCCGAATATATACATAATGTAAATTTAATCAAAACTATACCATATCATCATTAGCATTAGTAAAATAATTATTTATTCTTCTAAAGTATTTTTAAATGATAAAATATTCAAAAATAAAACCACAAACAGAAATATTAATTTTAATGTTAAAGGATATGGAACGATCAGTCAATATGGATTGGTCCACTGAATATCCAAATTCCAGTTGGTTATTATCAGCCCAAATTATGTCATTATGTGTCGCCCTCGATATTTATTTAGAAACCGAAGATGGGCGAACATTTCAACAGAATACAATGTACATAAAACCAGTTTGGTAAGATTTTCGATATTATTTCTCTATTTTGATTACATTTTCGAGTTATTTCCAGTGGTAGAAATCGTAGGAAACCCTTCAAATTTCGTAATATAGGGGTAGGTGTTTTTACACAATAATTAAACGATTTGTACTTTGATTGTTTTGAGAAAAATAAATTGATTTATAAAATTATTAATATAAAGCCCAGAATCATCAACTCCTGTCTAATAAAACCACACGAAAATCCCCAGTAATTGTTGTAATTGTTAGAAATTGAACGGTAATCATAAATTAGATACGCGATCAGTGTTGCTAAATCATCAGATTTTGTGTTTTAGTTAATTAGAAATATCGTTAGAATTGATTGTTTAATAATTAACAAACTTTATTGTTTACATTCCATTCGATTTGTTGATTAATTACTTTATTTTGTAGTTTTTACCGCTTCATTTCAGCAAATCCATTGAAAAGTGTATTGCAGATAAAACTTTTATTTGCACTACTTCAGGTGCGATTTTCAGAAAAACGGCTAAGACTACTGAAATTCCGAAATCGTGCAATTGTAGGCCCAAATTTCCTCTTTCTATTCATATGAATTTTATTTGGTTTCATTAATTTTTAGTCAATGAAATTTGAGTTGCATTAGAGTCATAATTTTACCGTAGTTTTGAGTATTTGTGGAAAATCGGTGGATTTTTCTAAGTTTCTACCCTCAGATTGTTGCAAGTGAAATTTGTGTTGAGATAGAGAAAGTTTTTCAGAATTTTCCGATTTTTATTCTTAAAAACTGTGGAGTAACGTGGGTGTAGGTTTCTATTTAAAATCGAATGAGTCGTTTTGACATCGGTTATAGTTTTCGAGTTATTTGTGTTCCAGTTTTTTTTAGTTTCTTTAAGTCGTTCTTGACGTTGTTTTCGTCTTTATGCTTGTGATAAATGGATTTTTCCAAGTTTCTGCCCTCAGATTTGACGATATTTAATAGAATCGTTGCATTTTTTGGCAGCTGTGAAGGAATACAAATAGAATTAATACTCCTGTAATCAATACAAGAAATCAAATCGGGCACTGTTGTAAGCTTCCTCTATGATAAACGATTATTTACAATCGACAACAAAGCATTGAAACATTCTAAGAACATCGAACTCTTAGGCTGTACAACAACAACAACATTTATCACGGATTTGTGTTAACCTACCAATACTTTACGGGTTCTCTTGAACGTGTAAAATACCGCACGGTAAAAAAAACCAATACAATAGAATAGATGGGAACGGGAAAAACTTAACAAGACAAGCAAACAAAAACGAGAATTCACCACGTCCGTCTTGTACGATCAACAATTTGAACAAAGTCATCGATGATGATGATGGGTTATATCGATAAAAAAGGTGTCGCGTCAGTTACTTCAATTCAACAAAATTAGAGAAGTGTGAAACAGGTCAAATCCTCGAGTAGTTTTTAGCTAGAAGGGAAAATATCACCGAGAACTGTCGTAAAATTTTATAGTTAGTGACAAGTTGAACTGCAAAACTACTTGGCACCTTTTTGATGTTTATTAAAACTGCTTTACTATTAAGCTTTCGCTGTAATAATTCGTATTAAAGGACACGAATCCGGCTATAACGAATCAACGTAATAACAATAATACGAATGGTAACAGATATATTTAAAGAGAGATAAAAGTTTTTTTCGTCTCGTTTCCAACTGAAAATGGAATGTGATAGATGGCATAGATATAGTTATAAAAGAATATAAAGAAGGCGAAATCGGCGTAAAAGAACGATAGTATCGAAGGAAGTGTACGTGTCCTGGAAACTTTCTAGGGAGTATTTGATTTATATTACCAGATGGATTAAAGTTTGTTTAATATATAAATCAAGAGGCCAAATATTGAAAGTTAAAGGTGATTTCTTTCAAATACAGATAGAATAATATCGCTAAAATACGATTAGGTGGACGAATTTCCATTCCCGTTCCCAATTTTCGAAATATACCGGTTTATAGGGAACATTTGCGCAAAAATCGGACCTCGTAGCCCATCGGGATGTCGATCAACAGGTCGTTTTACGTGCGTTGTCGATCGGTGAAAATCGCTAGATGGCCCCAAAATAGCGCCTGTGACCGACTTCCCGATAAACTACGAGGTCCAAGTTTTGTTGTAATCTTCTTTATTCGTTTGAGCGATTCACGGTATAGAAAAAATCAAATATATTGAATTGGATCGCTTCGTTTACAGTTATTTAATTCGATCGCGATCGTTTATTTTATTTATGGTGGTGAAACGTTTTTTTGAAAGCGTTAGAAAACAAGAAATACTTGACTCTTATCCTATTCACGTTGGAAATGACTTTTTTCTTTCTTGTTGTAATTCTTTTTATCATTTTCGTTTTGACGCTAGTATACAAGGAAGAAATTAATTACACGTCTAAGTTTCATTAACTCCAATGCAAAGATAAAAATCTTCAAAGTGATTTTTTCACAATAGATCTCTTATTGTTGTTTCGACATTATAAAGTTTTAATTCGTAATAAAGCTACAATAAATAGAGATTCGTGTAATCCAAACAGAGTAGTTTAGAAAGAAATTGTAATTATAATGTAAGGTTTGTTCCACACTACCATTTCGTCGCTTTTTATGGTTTGGTAATTCTTAAAAATCAATTTTGTGCGATATTTTACAGCTTCAAGCAACAATTTAGACGATTTTAGGTTGGAATTTCGTGCTAATTTTGGTGAAAAATTTGGATCTTAACTACACTTTCGTCTTTAGTGGGTTGGTAACCCACAAATATCAAATTTGTGTCTTATAAGTTGAAACTACAACAACTAGAGATTTGTGTAATTCAAACAGAGATATCATTATAATATAAGTTTTGGTCCACGCTATCATTTCGTCGCATTTGGTGGGTTGGTAACTCTAAAACATCAATTTTGTTTTATAGGTTAAATCAACAATTTAGACGATTTTAGGTGGGAATTTCGTGCTGATTTTGGTGAAAAATTTCGATTTTAACCACCATTTCGTCTTTGGTGGGTTGGTAACTAATAACCATCAAATTTGTGTCTCTTTTTATAGGTTAAGATAATAATATAGACAATTTTATGTGGAAATTTCGTGCTAATTTTCGTATTTTAATTGTAAGAACTTCAAAGTTTTGATGTATGTTTATAATAGTTGGCTATCCTTTAATTATTTAAATGTCGTAGATTAATTCATAATTTATCAAACTTGACATGCACATAGATGCGTATTTTATAGATTAAAGGAGCAATTTAGATGATTTTAGTTGAGAATTTCGTGCTGATTTTGGTGAAAAACTTGGATTTTAACTACCATTTTGTCTTTTTAGAAATAGAAATTTGTGTAGTTTGGTGGTTTGGTAACATCAATTTTGTTTTGTAGGTTAAGTCAACAATTTGAACGATTTTAGGTTGGAATTTCGTGGTGATTTGTGTGAAAAATTTAGATTTAAACTACCGTTTCATCTTTGGTGGGTTGGTAACTCATAACCATCAAATATGTGTCTTCTTTTATAGGTTAAGGTAATAATATAGACAATTTTATGTGGAAATTTCGTGCTAATTTGGGTGAAACTTTGTTTTAACTGTGAGAACTTCGAAGTTTTAGTATTTCGTTGGCTATCCCTTAATTACTTAATGTCGTAGATTAATTTGACATGCATACAGATGCGTATTTTATAGATTAAAGGAACAATTTAGGCGATTTTAGTTGAGAATTTCGTGTTAATTTGAGTGCAAATTTTTGGATTTTAACTGTAAGCTGGCTAGGTCTTAATTACGTAAAGTCGTAGATTTGTTCATATTTCACTAAATTTGAAATGTAGATACTTTTTAAATATATGAACAAATCTAGGAATACAAAATTTAGCCAAGTAGTATACACCCTGTAATTTTTTTTTTAATCAAAACTTGTTAGAAAAACAAAGTTGGCGAAATTCTTTTAAAATTGTCTAAATTGTGCTCTTATCACGCTTTATTTATCAAATAGTTTTTGTCTTTTTGTTTTTTTTTTGTACTGCTTCTGTTTGATATCCAGTCTTATCTATTTTGTATGGATTGTTTCTACCTACTTGATAATTTATTCATTTTAGTGAAAAATAGAATTAGTAGCAGCGAATAGATGGAATTTTCGGTTATATTTGATAAATAATCGTTTGTTGCATTTTTTTTTTTTAATTAATATCAGATTGAAGTAACAGGATGAGACGGATCAAACTACCGTTGGGGTGAGTCTAATTTTGTTAAAGTTTTCCAAAAATTTTCCCCTAAACTTTCCAATTTTAGCTGTAGATAGTTGGAATTGTGCGTTATAATTGAAGGTACCATTATCTACTACAATTGCTAATAATTTTGTCCTAATTTTCCCAATTTAATTAATTAATTGAGTAGTTCTTCAATTTATTAAGCCTCATTGTTGTTTTTTTTTCACGTATAGTTTGTCCCAGTCTAAAAATCGGGCGTTTATTTCGGATTTCTTTATGAAGACAATCAAGTCCGATTTTCTAGAAGTTTAATGGGATTGTTTAAGGTCCAAATGACGTATAAAATTTGCCATAGTTCCCTCTAAGTAAACCAAATCCAGACAACAGTAGAGGATTGAGAGGAGCAGATTCACAATTTTGGGTGAGTTTCTCTTAAAATTTACCCAAAATTTGCTCAAATTTTAAACTACGAATACCATCTGAAAGCCTTATCACTGTTTCTGTCTTATATGATGGCTTTGCTGTGGTTTTTTTTTGTAGTTTTCTCAAGATTTCCTTCAATTTTGGCAATTGACAAGTATTTTTAAAATTCTGTTTGATTTTCAAAGCCTTATCACTGTATTATTGTCCTTTATAATTTGTTCCAACCTAATAATCGATCGTTCACTATCGTTTTGTTTATGAAGATAATAAAATGGGATTTATTGAAAGCTGAATGGGATCATCTAAACTACAATTGAAGTAGAAAATTGCTTATCACTATACCCTGAAATAGACCACATCATCGACATAATAAAACCAAGCAGATGGAAATAATGGGATGAGAGGAGTTGAGTTGCTGAATTTATTTTTCTTAAATTTCTACCCAAATTTTTTATAGAATTTGCCGTTATCGCTATAAGCTAAATACGATCGGTAAAGTTGAAGCATAAAATTTGCCCAAAATTTTCCAAAATCTCAGCAATTGAGTGACTTTTAGACTTCTGTTTGATTTTCAAAGCCTTATCATCGTTTTTTCACAAACTGAATGGGATTATCTAAGACATGCTTATCATGTAAGTCTATAAGTAGACCACACTATCGCGCCAATAACAGCAAATGGCAGTGGATCTAATTTTCTTGTAATTTCCCTAATGAACAAATTCTATTTCGACTAATTTTTTGATTTTCAAAGCTTTATCACCATTTTTTGTTCCAGCCTTAAAACCAGACACCCATTATGGTTTTATTGATAAGCCGAATGGGTTGCTTATCACGGTATTCTGTAAGTGGACATCAACGATGCATTGACAACAAATAGATGTCAGGAGCAGGGTCGTGAGGAGCAGAGCAGCTGTTGGGGTGAGTTTTTCTTGGAATTTCTTAGAAATTTTCCCAATTTTCTTAATTAACAACCGCCTTGAGTAGTTAGTCTTGTTTAGTTTTGTTATTATTAACATAACACTAGCAAAACTTACAACTGAACTCGTATAAGTTTACTCAGACGTATAACATTTCCCTACACCTGTCAAGCCGTTTATCCACTACCACATTTCCATAATTCCCTTATGTTCTCCACTTCTTCTTCATCATCGTCTACTTCTTCTACTTCTAGTTCTATTATTTCGCTAAATTTAATGGGAGATCCTTTAGAACGTGCAATATTGTCGACAGTTTCTTGATACATGCCAAAATCATGAGTTTGTCAATAACTATATAAACCTACCCCTATTAATAGGAGTTCTGTAAGAGAATTTAAATAGGGTTCGTTTTTTTTCTCTGTGATAATTGCCGGTTATAGAAACATAAAGGCAAAATTTGTCATGTTGAAAATTTGAAATTAATTATACCGCATATGTTTTATTATAAACGAATAATATTTTAGAATAGTGGAAATAATGTTTTGGGTTAATTAAAATAATAGCTTTTTACACATTGTCGATTTTATTACAGTATTAATGTTAGAAAAAAAAAACTAGGAGTATCTTTAAAAACTTTGATAGCCTCTTTATTTACTTTACAAAAACTTTCTACCACTCTCTCGTATACACTTTAATATTACAAGTTGAATGAATGGAAAGTTGATGAGTTCCACCCCCCCTGTGTAAAAGTTCACCCTCTTCCACCAATCTATTCCACCGAAAAATGTATCAAAATTAATCGATTTCCAACGAGAATTTTTCTATATTAAGCAAAGTACAGGCTACAGTGTTGTCATTGGGATTATTTCACTACTGCTACCTTCTTCTTGATATCCTGTTCCTGAATGGGTCATGTATAATACATCTATCTATAGTAGGCCAGGTTGGGTCCAGCAACCCACACTTATATTCTATATATATGTAGATATATATAGATATAAAGACAGCAGTAGAGATCGATCCGGGTGCGCATAAGCGGGCGGTTCCTGGTCCCGCCATCGACAGCCCGGAGCCGCAGTTGGTTCTGGATCGTGATCCAGGACATACTGTCCATATTGCCAGGATAATAATCTATATAGTGGTTTGGGGCTTTTTTTAGGTTAAGTTCTAATAGATAAGCATGCTGTATTATTATACGGACAACATATTGAAATCTAACAAAAATTGACAAAATTTTCTATAAATTTCAAATTTAAATACAATTAAAAAACAAATTAAAGATGACAATAATTGTAATTGATGATAAATTAAAGACAAGATCGTGTGTGGTATTTGTGTGTGGTTGTATTTGAAGAAAATTGTGCGATCGATCCGTTAGAGCGTTTAATCTCGAAGGATTTGCGTTTTTTTCGCTTAAATTTCGGACGTGCAAAATAATAAAACGAGTGAATTTTGCTTCAGATTTAGAAAGACAACAAACAAAAGGTGGGTAATTGCGTTATTTATTAATTATTATTATTATATTTCTGAACATTATCCAGATTAATTAGCAAGAGGTCAAGGTTTCAGTATCAGTAAAGTTTCCATTGTTGTTGGTTTTAATTGGGAAAGTTCTCTAATAAATCAGAATTTACCGACAAAAAAACGAGATTATCTTTAATTTTTTTTTTGTATAAGTTTTAGTTTTCCACAAATTTTCATTAATATTTTAATTTATGTATTAAATCAACGGAATCTGGACGTAACCTGAATAGTTTTAAAGTTTCGCAGAAAATCCCTTGATGTTATTCTAATCTTGCGAAATTCTCGTTTTCGAATTGAAGAAAATTCACGATTTTCTTCAATTTTTACAATCATTATAAAATTTACAATAACGAAAAAATCGTCTGATAAAGGTCATTAATGTAAATTGAACGAATAGTCGAATTGATTGTATTAGTAATGCAAATCTATCGTTTTTTCTACTAATAGTCTGATTTTGTTAAGTCGAATGTAGATTATCGATTGGATTATTTGCCAAATTCGAAGAACAGTCCAAAAATTTATAAAATTTGCCCCTCCAGTTAGAATTCTATGTGCAATTGTACAAAACGATTAAATTATCGTCCAACTGACTGGTTGATAACACAATAATGACAGTACTACCGCATATATGTTGTATGGAGGTTTTCCGGTTAATGTAAGTAGTTAATTTGACTGTCCAATACAAATAATTGACTTGTCAAATAAATAATCTTCATTGGACCATTCAATTGCAATACTGTAAATACAATTCCCATCAATTACAAAATAATTCGGTTCTCAATATTCAATAAATTAAACGATTATTTTAACGAATTGGAAATTGACTTAAGATACTGCGCTGTAATCTGCGCAGTAATCTTTTTGGCGAATCCAAAATAATTATCTGTTTTAATCAGTGCGTTAGAATCTCTTTAATTATCGCTGAATTTTGTACAGTTGTTCCAATTGCGCAATTTTATAATATTTACCAGTTTTATTCAGTACACTCGAATTTGTTGTGCTGTAATTTGGCATTTTGTTGATTATAGAATCAATTTCGCTGTTTGTAAATATTGAATTTTATACAATTGTTCCAATAAAAAGCTGTCTGTGTTGATTGTTCTCAAATATTTCGAGCGATTACCAAGTAATTCTACGTATTTCCAATAAATTATCCAATAATTTTAACAAATTCCCACAAATCCAATTGACATAAGATACTTGCGCTGTAATCTGCGCAGTGGCGGTTTTATGATGAATTTAGCGATGATTATAGTCTCTTATTGGGAGATTTATCACCAGTTTTGGTGATTGTACTAGAAAATTTGTTGGGGTGTAATTATGCATTGTGGTTATTGTCAAATCAATTTATCTGTCTGTAAATAGTGAATTTCATACAATTGTTCCCATAAAAAGCTGTCTGTATTTGTTGTTTTGTTCTCTCTATATATTTACATGTTTTTCTGTTCAAATTTAAACTTAATATGTATTTTTATTGACACGTCTGTTGTTGTCACTCAAAAAAAAATCACAATAACGAAATTCCGAAATTGGGGAATAGCAAACAATCTGTTTTTCGTTTTTTTTTTTTTTTTTAAGTGGAGAATAGGGGGCGAACAAAAAATAATTCATTTTTTATTGAATTCACTAATTCAATTCGGTTGTCAGTATTTGTTCGGTATCCTTTTTCGCCCCGCCTGTCTGTCTACCTACCTATTTTTACCCCTATTGTTGTCTCTTTGCGATTGTTACACGTATTTTTTTTCTATATGTGTTGAATAAATAAAACAGAAAATGTGGTATACAACAACAACGACGACGACGACGAAAAAAAAACAACACAGGTATATGTTTTAAAATATGCGTATACATTTCGTAAAAGGTTCCCGTAAATGTCTCCAGATTTTTTTCCATCCCGCTATCTCCTCCTGTTTTATGATGTGGGATTTTCGTTGGTGGCAATAAAACAGTACTAGTTGAAAATTCAACAATATTTCTTGTGGGTGGATAACTAAAATGACAACTCGGTTTTTATAATAAATTATACGTTTTTATCACAAACCACAAGATGAAAATGAAAATTTCGTTGTCAATTCAATTTTAAATTACACAATCTATTACCAACAAAACCACTTTTCATCAAATATCTTATCTCTTAATCTTCCGATTGCTGCGGTACGATAACGTACGTTTGTGTTCAGGATAATGGATTAATTGGGCGACTTTAGAGCTGTTGTTAAAAAAACTGAAATGATATTTCAAAATTCGAGAAGCCCCCAATTGTAGACTCAATTTTCGTCTATCGATTCATGTGAATTTTATTTGATTTCATTAACTTTAACTAGGCGAAATTTGTCTTCTACTGCAAGCATATTTTCGTCATAGAGACAAAGATTTTTGCAATTTACACAGAATGTAACCGATTTTGGCAAAAACTATAGAGTTATCTAGGTGTAGAATTGTATTTAAAATCGAATAAGATGTTAACTATTTTGATATCTTCTATCGTTTTTGAGATATTCGTGTTCTAGTGTCTTGTGAAATTTATATGTATGTAATTGCGTTTGCTTCACTTCATTTTAAAGACGTTCTTAATGTTGAAAATGGAGAATGAAGGAGACGAGCCAGGAGTGGGTAATTTCTTAATGTTTGCCCGTCTATTTTTGTTATATTGTTGGAAATGCGAGTTGTTCAAGTAGTTTTCAACAGTTTTTTCATTATTTCGATTTTTACAACAACTTCAAGTTGAATTCTTATTTGGTAGAAATGCGAATAATCTCGCAATTGTTCCATCTCTTTAGGTACCATTTATTTGTATGTATCAAAGATTCTTTGGTTTTATTATAAATTCTATTTGATAGAATTGAGAATTTTATTTGCGGCTGAAATAGAGCATTCTCTCGATTCAAATCGGTCAGGATGATTAGACAACGACGACGACAACATACCGTTTTGTATCACAGAGAAATGCTTTTGTTGAATTTGAATAAAATACATTTTCTGAACGGATCGAGGGATATATGTGTGTGTGTGGTGAAGTTTTTCTTTCATCTTGTTTTTATTGTCGTTGGTTCAGATTGAAATTGCTACTATTGCTGCTACCGCTGATTCTTCTACTACCACCACCACTATATAGTAACCATCATCTTCAATAATAGCATCGTCATTATTATTCCCTATAGTAATGGTAGCCTCCGGTGGCTTTTTTTATCTATCTTCTACCTCACTTATCCTTCCATCCTTATGTTTTAAGAAGCCATCCGGGATAAGTGGGAGATTCACTTGTATACGTGGCTATGTGTTGGTATATACTATGAGAGGGTCCTCTATAAAAATACGAGACTTTCACTCAAATAACGACCACTAACTTTACTTTATTCTATAATGAGACGGTTTGACGTTGCTGTTTTTTTATATTGATAGGAATTTTGGGAAATTTCATGACATATTTGATTAACGTAGGTTTCAGCGTCTGGGAGAATCGCATATTTACCTAAATAAAAATTTATAAAAGAACAATAAGTAGTGTTGGTGTAGTAGTTTTAGTGATAATTATCGAAAAAAATAGATGAATAACACTTTGTTATATTCTATTTCTCAACTCTTCGCTATCGTTAAAGTGATTTTTAGTAAAAATTAACCCCCCAAATAGAGTAGATGGCTATATTCATGAGAATCAATGGTTTTCTGCACGGAGTGCGGAAAACTAAACAATAAATGAGGCAATTTTTTGTACGGTTCGATCAATCAAATTTTATCATTAATCCGCCAAAAAGCGGAAATTTGGATTATTGTAGGCAATTTTGGAAACAAATTTTCGATTTGTAGTTCAAATTTTGAAACATTTTCAATTTAAACGATCAATTTCGAATGTAATTTGCTTTTTATGTTCCAAATTTTGCTTTTATTTTCAAGTTTTCTTTCAAATTTTACTACTAAATAGTCAAAACGATGAGATTTGATCAATTTAAATCCATTTTGGCCAATTTTAGAACGCTTCTCTTTTCTTTAGGTAAAATTTTAGGATTTTTAAATAACTTTTTGAGTTGATTTTTTTGTTTCTTGTCTATTTTTAAAGACAATTTTCTTACAAATTGCGCTTATGTGTATATACTCGAATCAAACAACATTCGATACGAGTTGTACTCGATCCGAACAGCGTTTAACATGTGTTATACTCAATTGGAACATTATTTGATATGAGTTATACTCAATTTGAATAGCGTGCTCGATTCTAACAGCATTCGACGAGTGCTCGAACAGGGTTCGACAAATGCTCGAACAGCGTTCGATAGGAGTTTTACTCGATTCAAATCGCATGAAATGTTTACGATCTCGATATCTTTTATTCTTTTTAAGACATTTTGTTAATAAACCGTACAAACAAGATAATTTCTAATATAATGAGGGTGTAGAAAAATAGACGAGCTGCCGCCGGTATCGCTACTTTTTAATGAAAAGACAGCCCCTAAAGGAATACGTGAATGTACTCAAGAGAATCAATCTTTCTTGTATAATGCGGCAAAACTAAATCGGAAATAAGACAAGTTTGTTAAACTTCAATTAATTATATTTGTTTGAAAGACGCTGAAATTGTTCAAGTAAAGATTATCCCTCTTTTTACAAGTATGCATTGGTTTTAACGTCTCTTAATAACCGAATTGTTGTTGTTTTTCTTGTTTGTGTGCGGTATATTTTTTTTGTTGTTCTGCGCCTTTTGCCCATTCAATATAAAGTTGTTTTATAAAATCAGGTAACCGAAATTTCAGTCACGTACTTGAAGAGTTTGTCAATTCTATTTATTTTTCTTTTACGATTTTCCTTTCTTGATTTGTCTGCAAATTGATGACGATGGAAAATATAAAGAATCCATTTTTATAAATTTATTTCTTCTAACCCATATTACGAATATACGTTCAAATAAAAAAAAATATTGATAATGCACTTGGATGCAATTAGATGAAGACTGGGGAAATAAAAAAGAAATCGTGTTGAATACTCCAAGACAGCTGTTAGAGTAGTGTTGTTTAGTAAATAGACAAAACAGATGTGTTGTTGGTGGTGTTTTAACGTGATTTTTAGTGTTTTACGTAATTTAACCCGGCGATTTTTCACACAACTCACCGATATCTCTTACACGATGTGTTGTTCATATTGTCGATCAAATAACAATAAAACCACAACAATAACAACAAATAGTTGTGGTAAGTTTTTGATTTATTGAATTATTTTCAAATCAATTATTTCGTTAAATTTCTAGATTGGAAAAACGATGAAGATTTCTATAAAGAAATCAATCGTAATCAAGCTGAATGTCTATTGAAAACAAAACAGAATGGTACATTTATAATACGACCATCGAATAATTCATCAATTGCAACTTTATCTATAATACAAGATAATCAGTTGTATCATTTAAATATACGACGACGTGCTGACAATCTGATTGCTTTAGGTATAGAAAAACCGAATGAAAAATGTTTTACGAACGTGGACAGTTTGATTAACTACTACATCAGTAACTATCTTGTATTGTATTCGAATGGAATTGAAACTTTAACGTTATTATTACCGTATCGCGATCCTAAAGATTGATGTCTAGTTGATTCAAATAAATCCAAATTTGCATTTTATTATCGGTAATTTTTTATTTTTTAATTATAGTAACTAATTTGAATTTTTCCCGAGGGAAAGTACGATTTGTTCGTATTGTTGTCGGTATGCACCATCACCAACATCTGCTACCAGCAAGCATTGACCTGTACGCCACCACATACGATACCACTCAAAATCACATCAAAGATACGTTCCAACAATCTGTGAAATTTGCAATTTTCATAGCATCCATTGTAATTTTTCCAATGGTTTCAGTTTCCGATTTAGATATTTGTACACTTTCTGAATTTTAAACTATCACTACTTGTATACCGAATAGACTATTGGAAAATATATAATTTAGAATTCTATTAATGAGCTATTGGAAAAACATTTCCAAGATTTATTAGGGCGATTCTCGGAGAATGTTTTAGTAAAAATTGAACCATTTTGATCAATGTCGCAATTTTCACCAACTGACTCTGCATATAAAATGATTAAAGATGACGCAAACTTCTTCGTAAACTTATTTTCTCTGTGGTGTCTTGAAAAGAGCACTTTTCTACCAACAGATGAGCTACGAGGTTCAACTTTCGCTAAAATATTCTTTGGACAAGTCTGTACGAATCGATAAAACCAACTTATAGGACTTATCATCCAATTTTAGACTTTTGAATGGTCCACTCGATATAATTGAAATGTAATTTCTAGTTGGTGAGCGATTCGAAAAATATTTGAGGATCACTCAAGCAAAAATTGGATTTCGTAGTTCATTAGTAGGTCGGTCAAAGAATATAATTTTTTGACAATATCGCTATTTTTATCAATCAACTATCCACATAAAACGACTAGAATGGCCTGAAGATCCACATAAACTTGTCTTTATCGATTTTACCGGCGTCCAGATGAGCCACAAGGTTCAACTGTTACTAAAATATCGTTTCGAGATACCTAAATATTTTTCGAATCATTCACTAACCTTTTAAATTACGTACCTACTGTTGAATGGTCTATCCGGTATATAGTTGGTGGGCGTTTTGAGGGAAAAATTGGACCTCATAGCTCATTAGCAGTCGGTCAAAAGACGCATTTTTGTTCAATGTTGCGATTTTCATCGACTAGCTATGCACATAAAACGACTAATATTCTCTTAAAGTTGATTTTTCTCGTTTTTCTTTATGGTATTTTGAAAAAAATGTCAAAATTGGGCGTGAAAACGATTAATATCTCTTTGTGGTTTCCTAATTATACAATTTCTGCTTAGATATTCTCTGGGAATTGCCGATTTTTCCATTCTATATACTCTTAAATGGTCCATCCGGTATATCGTTACGTTATTTGTAATTTCATTAAGTGTATCGAAATTGGAATTTCGAAATTGACTCAATAATCACCTGCAAATAGAGACACAATAATTACAATTTTAGTTCTCTATAGTGGAGTAAAACTAGTAAAATTCAACATTTCTTATTTGAATACAAACGATTGCCATTTCTCCTATACTATATTCAAATAGGATTTGTACAAATTCATACAAAATAGATGCAGGAAATATAAAACCAGATGGTGTCCCGTCACGTGTCTTTAATGTCTTCTCCAACTCATAATCGAACCAGAATTACAAAGTAACATACACACTAAAAGTAGCTTAAAGTCAATAACAATAACAATCGATTTGTATTAAATATCTTGTACTTATCTAAATCGATAGTCATATTCGATTTCTATCTAAAAACTCTTCACTATTATTATTGAATTCAGTTTCCAATTAGTATTAATTGAAAATACGATATCAAATCCCCGAATTCTCTCTCTATCTAGTCCGGTTTCATCAAGTCAACATTATATTCAACTTACTCTCTCTTTTCGGTTCTATTGGAATGTTTCAGACAACTTTTAATTAAAATGTTGCCGGGGGTAGTTGATACACTACCCTCTATATCGATGGCCTTTCACTAAACAACAACAACAACAACAACACTCCCGTGATAATCCATAGGCTAAGCTGTCGCTAGTGCAACGAAATAAACGAATTTCTTATCCTCCCAATCAATTTTCGAAATGTCGATTTTTTGCGAAAATAACAATAGATAAAATAGTGACATATGTGGCATTTATTCCTAATTTTGATGTTGATTATCGGCGATTTGCTTGAAAATTGGGGGAATTCGGAAAATTCACCCCGAAATTACACGATTTCTCCATATGGTGCAGATAGTTTTCAATGTTATTTGTGGTATTTGTTGTTAAATTCAATAACGATTAAACGAACTAAATTGATTTCTTCGAAAATTTTGCCGGAGTTCGATGAAATCGGCTCGAAATAGCACGATTGTGTCCTATAGTGCACGATAATTCACGACCTAATTTGCCGTAATAATTCTGTTTTTTTGTATAATTCGACGTCAATGATTTTTTTCAAAAATTTACCACAATTTTTAAAAATTGTCTCTAATTTGCACGATTATCTTCTATAGAGCACGGTAGCAAGCAATCAATATACAATTTAATTGACTATATGGCTTTGTTTTAACTCTACTTTTCGTGGTATTTGTTGATAAAATCGACATTGATTTCGTGTATAAAAGAGATTTCTTTGAAAATTTGTCGGAATTCCAAAAAATCGTCTCGAAATTACACAATTTTATCGTGTAGTACACGATTTCCAATTTCCAATATTAATTCTACTATTAGTGATATTTGTTGTTGAATTCGAGCGTACAAAAATGATTTCTTAAAAATTTGCTACAAAATGGCTCAAATTTACACGATTTTCTACTTTTCAGTATCGATTAGATGTAAGATAAATTTTTTGTTAAATTTGCACGATTCGCCCTATTGTGCACGGTAATTAAAATAATTAATTCACGAGCTAATTTTACAAAATAGTTCTGTTTTTCCTTTATATAATTTGTCGAAAATGATTTTTTCAAAAATTTGCCATAATTGGTAAAAATTGCCTCTGATTTGCACGATGATCTTCTGTAGAGCACGGTTACAGAAGCCATCAATTTATAACTTAATTGACTTTATAGCTTTGTATTAGTTCTATTTTTCGTGGTATTTGTTGATAAAATCGACATTGATTTGGCTTAAAAAAGTGATTTTTTTGAAAATTTGTGGAATCTCTGAAAAATCGTCTCGAAATTACCGTGTAGTGTACGGCAATTAAAATTAAAATACGGTAATTAAAAATTTGCCACAATTTGCACGATTAGATCTAAGATTTTTTTTGTTAAATTTACCGCAATTTGCACGATTCTATAGTGTACGGTAATTAAAATAATTAATTCACAAGCGAATTTTCGATATTAGCTCGCTAATTTTGTAAAATTTCAACGGTTATTTTATACCAAAAAAAAAAAAATTAATTCATCTGAATAAATTAACAACGTCTCTAACTAAAGACTATTTCATCTACAAAGTTATGAATTCTTAAATAGCCGCAATGTTAGTTTTGTGAGTTGTAAGTTTGTTGAATTAACTGAGACGGAAGCCTTATGCAAAATATCGAATCTCGAAAATGTTTCCTCGATAGTCAAATTTTGTGGTTAAACAGGGAACAAAACTGTAGAGGGACTCTTGGGGTCTGTCTAAGAAAATCTTCGAATAATTCGACTATTGTTTGATGAAATTTTGCCTAATAAAATCCATTTTCCACTCACGTTGATAAAAAATCGTCTCTATTTGAACGTTTTTAGAGAGAAATCTTCATCGACTAGTGAATAAATTTGATTTTTAACAATTTTCCCCATTGATTTGCGCTGTTTCTTCTGTTTTTTTTTTATCAATTTTTCTACTGTAGCTTAAACGATTACAAGTTGATTCTTGATTGAAACGATCGTAGTTTTATACGAGATAGAAATATTGGAAATCATAAGCTCCACAATTCTCCTCGTTTCTTAATTGAAACATGCTGGAAAATATCGAAAGATTATTGGAGAAACATTGAAGAATTTCAACCAGTCTTGTGCATAGTTTGTTCTTTTTTCTCTCTCAAATATTAAAAATTAATATCGCTATATCTTTAGATCTTTTACTGCTGATAAGAAACGGCTTTCATCTTGGCCTGTTTTTATTCTAAATCGATATACCACCCCTTATCAATTAGAAATTATAAACAGAATATCAAAACGTGCACACCCTAATAAATCCTTACAACTTTTGTATAAATCTTCGGCCTTTTTCTACACGGAATATTAAAACATGAAACATCAAACTTTAACGATGATGATAAAGAAAATGAATTATTCGCTATTGTTTGAGGACTAATTAATGTCGATAACAATTCAAATGGAATTAAATCGGGACTATTCATTCGGTAGTTTTATTAATTGAAATAAAATCGTGTAAAATTAGGGAATGAGCCCAATTTTCGTTCAAATTTAAAGTAGAATTTTAAACCATTCAAGCATATTCCGTCTTATATCACAACGAATTGTTATAAGCGCCATGTTTTTGTAAATTTGAATCGTGCGCGCTCAAAAGTGGGTTGCTATACTTGTGTAACCAAGTTTCGCTAATGTCGACTTATAAAATTTTGATTTTGACGATTAAAAAAGGGAATTATTCGCAATTGTTTGTGGTCTAATCAAGCTGAATCGAATTGGCTTATTCGTTTGATTTTATTCACTTAATTGATATAAATTTGGGGATTTGTTCAATTTTCGTTTAAATTTAAAGCGAAATTTTAAACGAATTATAAAACATAAAGGAGAACCATCTATTAGTTTGAGGTATACCGGAGAATTCGTCTTCATTTTCATCGATGACAAAGAAATCTTAATATAGCAACGTATAATTGACATTGATAGATAGAAATTGAACCTCAAGTGTATTTATAATGCGGTCGTTTTAATTATTTTAACAAACAAGAAACCGTATCAACAATGGTTAATTGGATAGAAAAGGGAACAACAACCAACAAAAAAAATAGACACCAGACAATACAATTTTAATAAGCAGAGTTCTTGTATATTAATCATTGTTACAGGTGCATACTTTTTGTCTCATTATATTTAGATAATGATGCATCCAGTTTGAAGCGATTCTATCTAATGAGACTTGAATTCAGTTGGTTGAATATTGCGGATTTGTAAAGGGATGAATTCTGAAATTATAATAGTTAATTTAGGGTGTGTTTCTTAATAATATAGGGGATGCAATCGCAAATTCGATTGATTCAGAGTAATTTTTATAAAATTTCTCCAATTTACAATTTGATTAACAACCGGTACAAACTGGCTATAAAAATGTCTGTTTTTTCTATAAATATTACAATATAGACTTCGTTTTTTATTATGCCATTTGACTGGCACATTTCTGTGCCTTGCACGTCCCGTATACGTTAATAATTCACTATAGAAACTAACGTTACGTTTACATTTTATAGCATTACATGTGACTGTAACTGAAAAATTGAGAACAACACGGAATAGAATAGCGAAATAACAAAAATAAGATAGGCGACTTAACTGAAACCGAACATTAACATTGCAAATTCGCTTACAACAATATCGATCAACTATTCCTATTGCAAAAACACCTAAAAAAATGACAGAAACCAGACGATATTTGTTAGAAACCGAGACTGTGAGGGGTGGGAATTTAGTGGTAGTTTAATGTTTATAATAGGGGTTGAATATTGCCAGTTAACACCTGTATAAACGCATATTGTGTTGTGTGAAATTTGCCGAGAATTGGCGTTGTTTGTATGTAAACATTGTGAAATAAATCAGCGAAATTGCTAGATTTAGATTGAATCTATTTCGTTTTATCTTCAAGTTTAATTCACAAAATTTGGGTGCTTTTAAGTAAATTTCAATACACCATGATCGGTTTTGAGTATTATAAAGTATTGATCACTTTTTAATGTGGCGAATAATGTGGAAATCTAATTTGTATTGTATACCCAACGACAGAAAGCAGGTAACTGGTTTAAATTATTTTTGTCCAATGAAATTCCTTAGCAGTTAAGTTTAATAATTTATAATTTTTACTCCTATTGTTTGACAAGAGATTTGAAAAATATTTTAAGGAGTTATAGGGGAGTCGTTGGAGATTATTTGAGCAAAATTTGAACCTTGTAGTTCATTGGGAAATTGGTGGAAAATCGCTGTAATTGGAAAATTTCGCGATGTCGGCCAACCTAAAACTCATCCCAAACAAAGCAACATTATGAAAAGATTCAAGCAAAATAACTACTACCATAAAATTGATTTATAAGCCAGTTTCCTGTTTTCTGTTCACGTGTATATCTCACTGAATTTATCGAGATTCGAAACTTATACGAATTAAAGCTCAATTTCGTATAAATAGATTAAAACTTACCCATTTCAATATTTCACTATACGATAGTATAACCAATTTCTAAATGACCACTTTAATTACAT
The DNA here is from genome assembly GCA_013841185.1 of Hycleus phaleratus. Taxonomy (NCBI): domain Eukaryota; kingdom Metazoa; phylum Arthropoda; class Insecta; order Coleoptera; family Meloidae; genus Hycleus; species Hycleus phaleratus. The sequence goes on along the minus strand of JACDRP010000480.1, from coordinate 15,929 downwards.
CTACACAAAAGTTACAAATTGCACACTTGAACTTATCAAAAGAAACATTAAAGACTAGAATTGTGCTATCACTACCAACACTAGACAATGTTCCCCTATATAAATCTAGTTAAGGGTAGTTTTTCTTTGTAGTGGTCTAAATTTTGCCTTTATAGTTGCTTTAAAAATAAATTCATTCAGTGGTTTTCTACAAGCTAATTGTTAAGTACATTAACTGAACTTCTAATCCCTTGTTGACTTCAACTGTAAGTGAACAATATTTCTTCATCAAAGCCGCCCTTTTCTCTTATCATCATGTTAAGATAGTCTTAGTTGTTTTGAATTGTTCTTAAACACGTAACGGTAGATTAGAATTAATGTATCGTTAATATTCCATTGAATTGATAAAACATTGAAACCATTTAATTTAGTGGTTTATACAATAAAACAGTGCCAATTTTGTTGTTAATCTTAACATTATTCCAGCTTAAACAAATCCTGTCGATCATTTTCGAGATTAATCTTTAATGTAGCAACAATAGTAGTGATGAACACTATTGATGTTATTTTAATTAGAATTAATATTCAATTCCGATTAACCAAAATGGCACTAATTTCATTGCTGTTGATGAAAGTGTCTCAAAATCTAGACTAAGAGCCGGAAATTAGCCAAAAACAGATAATTCTCTAGCAAAAATTGATAAAAGATAGTTATTTTATAGTTAAAAACGCTTCAGAATGCGAATTAAATGAAGTAAATTCCACCATTTAGATGATTTCGTAGAAAAATTTGCCAAAACCGTTACAAAATTGTTGTTTTTGGCCAAACATTGCTTATAACTTTCGAAATGTATTACACCTTAATTATCTCTTGTCGACATGCATTAACATTGGGGTTAAATTAAGTATTTCATTAGGGAAATTAATAATGTAGCGAAAATGGTGGAGGCGCCGATTGCAATTTTAAATGATTCTGTGGAGAAATTTGTTGAAAAAAAGTTGTTTTGACGTTTTTGAATAAAGCAAAATTCAAATTAAACAACGTAAATTCCCTGTTTTCAATATTTTAGTAACAAGACTAGCCAAAAGCTTGATTTAGGGTAGTGTTTGAAGTCTGACCTACCCTTGATTGAATTCGTATTAAATCTCAACTTAAATATTTCGAATATGTTTAGAGGTGGTAGTTTTTTATCAGAGCAACCCTTATAACCTCTGAACCTTTATTGCTCCCAAATTATCTCTGCAAAAGTGGTCCGACATGTGTCAATTTTTGAACTTTAGGCTATCATCGATTAAATTCATATTAAAGTGCAATTCAAAAACTTCGAATGTGGCTAGAAATACCCTTTATAACTCTCGAACTAATATTAGATCTTAATTATCTCTGATTTAAACACGTGAAACTAGGGGTTGAACTTACCGTTGAAAATGGTGGAGGCGCCGGGTGTAGTAAAATTTGTTTTTTTTTAAAACCAGTAATTTTGAATGTCGAAAATGTTGCAGAATTCAAGTAAAAAGACACATTTGTCCTTTTCGATGATTTCTAAGCAAAAATCGGCAAAAATTTGATATACAATTTTTTTTTTTGAAATTAGCACAAAATGCATTAAATCCGAGTTAAATTCCATTTTTAATACATTGAATTTGGCCAGAATTGGTAGTTTTTTTGTCTAAACACCCCTTATAGCTTTTGATTTTGTATTCCACCCTAATTATCAATGGATTTCATTGTATTAAAATAGAATTTAAATTGGCTTTATTGAGGATTTCGGTAGGTAATTAATTATAGGTTGAAAAATGGTGGAGGTGCCAGCTGTAATTTAATTATAATCGCCGGTTTTTCTTTGTAATTTTCACCAAATACTAAATCTGTAAGTCCTACAAAAATGTCAACCCTCTTGTTTATACTGTTTTTATATTAATATTAACGATATAGTGTTGTTTCTGGAACGTTAAACTCCAATAAATTTAAGATATTTTCAGAACAATACTTGAAGATTTATGCTTTTTTGATTATAGTAGATAGAGGAACTGTATTACAGTCTTACAATACAATTCTACATTAGAAACTTGTTGTTTTTTCAAAGCAACAAAACTAAACTGGTATAGTTTTAATGTTCCTCCATTTCTATTGTCTGCAATTATTAAACGAACAGTCCACCAACACACACATTACAATTACTCCAAGAAAACATACAAATTTTAATTGTAACAATTTATTTAATTGAATTTGAATTTGTCGATCTTCAAAGACGATGAGATAAATCTTATCAAATTTAGAATCGTACCCAACCAATCAGGAAATCCTAATATTGTCCTCAATGAGCATTACACGGGTGGTACAATTAAGACATTTAAATGCTTGTTCAACCATTTAAAACAAAACCAAAATGGTCCCGGCTAGATGGTGTCGTATTGTCGTATAAATGTCACTTATAAATAATGGCAAGATATCGAATTTAATTAATTTAACAATTGTGCCCTGTTTCCGATGGAAAAATACAACTGTCGTATAATAAGAGGGTGGAATTTGCCCCACTGTAGAGTATACAACCACCTCGTAGTTGTCAAATTGATAAATACTGTTGTAAATTCTTTATGAAGTCTATCTCGCAATTGGCCACGCTTTTGGAAATTTGAATTGCGCGCCATTTAAAACTGGTTTGGTAGATCTGTAGTACCAAATCCGGCTATTGTTGATCTATTTGTAACCTTAAAATTTTAATTTTGATAATATTTATTTTTGTTGAGCTATTTTAAGTAAATTATCGGATTTTCTTATAAATAATTCAAGAGAATATAACATTTTAAGATAATTAAATGATAGATGAGTTGTTGAATCTGAAAAGTATCTGTTCTTGGAGTATTTAGGGTCAGTAAATTTAGAAAAGAAATACAATTAAAACAATTTACAAATTCCAAATACCTAAAAAACTTGATCTTAGGAATTTTGAGGTTAGAAACGTATATCTTAAAGAGTTTGTTTATAGTTTACCAAATCGGTTTTAAGGGCGCGTAATTCAAAATCTCCAATTGCTCATTAGATTGATTAACCTAGTTTGTTGTTTGTCATGTGTGATCATACCTGGCTTATTTGTCTCTATACAGAACGTATTCTATCTCGTAGTCAAATTTAGTGCAGTATGAATAAATCTACGACACTATGTAACAAAAAACGAACCAACTGAGAGATGAAATATTGTTGTAAACATTATGTAGAATACAATTAGTCATACTTTTGGAAATTTAATTCGCTTGTCGGTCAAAACAGGGTTGCTATACCTGTATAACCAAATTCCTTTATTTTGCAATTCTAACCTTAAAATTTTGATTTTGTTCATTTTAATTGTTGATAAAGCTAATTAACATCTTTTTGAAACATAATCAAACAAATGTCGAACATAGTAACGTCTGAATAAATCTACGACACTAAATAACAACGATATGGCCATCTCTGTGAGATGAGATACTATTGTACGTCTTGTATATAAAGTTGAGTTTATTATAATGAAATATTGTGATATTAAAGTTGGGGAGTGTGCAGCGGATGGGTTTTTTTTTTATCAAAAGACCTAGCTGAAATTGAGCAGCAGCATACGTTTTATTCGCTTGGATATTTTACATAATTATATTTGTCGTTGATATAGAAATACACAGACATATTATTGGTGTTGTTGCAATTGTGGCAATTTCAGTCGACATGTCCGCGTTTGCTGTATTTTGTAGTATTGTTGTTGTTATACACATTGTTAATTCAATAAATAATGAAGAATTGTGACAGTTTTCCCTTTATGTTGGTATTGAAGTTTCGTTAAATTTATATCAATAGTTTTGTTACAATTGAATTTCAACGATAATATTTGTACTAGTTTCATTCAAAGTCAATATTATTCCCATTTTTTTTTCTTGTGAGTTGTTTTGATAGATTTTTAATCGTTAATTCTCTCTCTATGTTGATCATCCTAACACAACCATCACTTTATTCTTAAGTGCGGCCTCAAATTGGGCGTAATAAATTTATTGTAGAATAAAAGAAACCTGTTAAAGGAAACTTTATTAGAAAGAGTTGATTATATGAACAAGAAAATTGAATAAAGTAAGTTTTCGGTGGAACTTACTGCAAAAATAACGAATCAAAACAAACTTTTTACGATTAAGTTTCGAACTTTATTTGAGATAGTTTTATCCTAAATAGAAATTAGATCCAATTAAGATGGGCCGATAATGAAATTTGTGCATCAAAAATCGGTATTTGAGTAACTTTTCTGTAACTTATTCGAAATTTTCGTCCTTAAGATTGAGTTCTAATGGAAATTCTTACGCTTCAACAAAGTACGCTTATCTTATTTCATCTTTTTGTTAAAACTGCAAGTTTAAAGTTAACATTTTTGAGATAAAATAGAGCAAAAATTGTGTTTTTTGACGTTTTCTCGCTTTTTTCGCAAATTACACTATGGATTTTTTTGAAATTCGTTGGAAATTAATCTCAAAATAGTATTAAGGTGTGGTAATTTTTTGAAAATTTTTGAACGTACAATGTTGAATAAAATGCTCACTTCTGTTGGTTATTTCGACAAAAATACGCCACTTTAGGTGCGATTATCAATAAAAATGGAAAACCTAATTGAAAATCCGACAGCTCCCATTTGTAGGGTTAATTTTCGTTTCTCCACCCTTATAAATTTTGTTAGATTTAATTAATTTCTACTCGACGAAATTTGTGTTCTAGTAAAACTAAACTGTCATCATAGAAACGTAGTTTTTCAAAATTTTAGGAAAATTATTCGATTTTTGGAAAAACTATAGAGTAACGTAGATGTAGAATTGTCTTAAAAATTGTTTTGATATCTCTTATCGTTTTCAAGAACGAACAATTTTTCGCGTTATTCCATCACTTATTCGAAACAATTTCGATAATAAATGGGCAATTCTTTGAAAGAATAAAAGTAGAAAGATTACAAAAACCACTGTTGAATACAAAACTGAAAATAGTGAATAAATTATACGGTGTAGGGTGGTAGAGTTGAAAGAGAAAAAGCCACCAATTTCCAGTGTAAAACGACTTTGTATAGAGGAGTAAGGTAATAGTAGTCGTAGTAGCTGCCACTATTACTGTCTCTACAATAAATTTGTTGTGATAAGATCTACACATATCCGTTGGGCAGAAATTGTGTAGAACGAGACGAATATCGTTTGGGGGTGGTGGTGGTGGTAGTAGCGGTGGTTAAGCAACACATACACAGCACTAATAACAGTATCAGGTCTACACGCTCCCTCTGCTGCATACATATGGTCGGATTTCAAGCCAATTTACCGTTCTCTAGTGTATTTATGTTTAACATACACTGAAGATAAACCGATTTCAATTAGTAGAATTTTCGTTCTATATGTTGGTTGAGAAATCGAAAAAATTACAAATTGAACGATTAAAACGAATCGATATACGAAAACAATCAAGTCGATTGTAGGAAATTACTTAATTAGGTTGAATTTCGTAATTGTGACCGGTTAACTCTCCCTTTGTTGTCAACAAGATTGTTGTCGTCCTGTCCAGTTTCCTGTTGTATTGCAGTCCGTTGAAACGAGTGGGTTGGTAAACCTCTATAACCAAATTGTTTATTGGAAACAATAAAGCTCAAATAGTTCACAAATCCAGAATATTGAGAAAACAGCACAAACACGCGCATAATAGCGTTAATTCTTGCAATTTTGAGGTTATAAACTCAACGCAGTTTGGCTATACAAGTAGACCATACGGTTTTTTAATGGCGCGCAATTCAAAATTACTGATTCTTTATTAGAATGATTAAATAAGCGATCTTGTCGTTTGTCATGTGGTACGATTTCCGGTTTGTGTAAAAATCATTTTAGAATTTCGGACAAAGCAACAAAGATTAGAGATGTGAGTATGGTTGCTTTGCTATCGTCTGGCATCAAGTTGATATAATTTCAAGGATCAAAGGACAATTCATTAAATTAGTACACGAGTTTCACGTACAGAATTTACCCCCGGATTCAATTACTATCTAACAGACGTAAATAGTTGTGAAATATAAAGACTGTTATTTTTCTTTCTATATGTATGTTTCATTACTGAATTTCTGCTATAATTTCCTTTAAAGCTTTCAAATTAATTTAATTATTGGCCAAAAAATCGATAGAGATGTGTGAATATTTGACAATTTAATTCCAATAGGGATATTCTCTAGATCATAATGACTGTCTAGGGAGTTTGTGTGTGTGTGTAAAGTTTTCGGTTTTTGTGTTATTCATCTAATTGGTACGCCTATTTCGATATTATTTGTATTGTTGATTCGAGATTTATTAGGCCACAATAGAGGGATCCATCTTCGAATACTGTTCGTTTCAATTCTACAATGTTTCATGTAAATATTCCAGGTTATTAGCTTCACAAATATTCCTTTTTATGTAGCTAATAATCAGGAATACAAATCCTTGGATTTGTATAGTAGTCCTTAGGGTAGGTTTTGTCAAGAACTTTGTAGATATTTGGGAAATCGGCGAAAAACTACTTCAAATAGACAATGTCGTGATTTTCACCAATCAAATATGCACGTGAAGCGATCAATAACGATTAGATGAGCCTTGCATCACTCGCTCTTCGAAATCGAAATTGCCCGGTAATTAAAAGGAGTTGCCATATTGAAATTACCGTTATTTTAATTTATTATAATTTTAAATAATAACTGTACCTGTTTCGACTTTATGTGAAACTTGAATGATTTAAAGCTGCTTTAAATTCGCATAAATATTGCAACTTATATTCGTTTTTAAAAAATTTAAGATTCAGGTTAAAGTTTATAGAATTGAACGTTTAAAATTGAAATGATTTATTACAGAAGACTATCATTTTCTGTATTTATTATGCAATATGCCTTTTTAATAGAATTATTGTCACGTACCAATATGGGTGTAATTTTATTTCGATTCTATTGAAATGTTAAAATTCCACAATTGTATACTGTTTGTTATCTTTAGCCCGTATAAATGTGTATTCGTTGGTATTCAATTGAAACAACACGTGACAATGATGATTGCTTTGATAAAGTTTCGGTTTATATTGATGGTTTGAATATAAATGTTTTCTATATTGTGATAAAGATAAGCGTGTTAATTCGGTAGTTTTATGAAGAATTGATTGATAAAATGACAGGTTTCAAGCTCATATAAATATCGATTTTCACTATTCATTTTGATATTTAATAAGTCGAAATTAATTTTATCTTTGCTGTTGTATTCGTCAAATTAAACTTTTTTCGTTTATTAAAAGAATAATTTAGATGATTCTTGTTGAATTTCATTTTAGAAACTTGTCTGTAGTCCAATTTGCAAAATAATTAGTTGTCTGGAATTTTTTCCATCGATAATTGTGCTTCATAAATTCGTGCATTGAAGAGAGAATTTTTTACTGTAGTATTGATTAGAGGTTTTCAAATCGAAAATTAGAGTCTCTTTTTAACGATTCACTACCAAATTTTCAACAAAAAATTGCTAAAATCATCGATTTAATTTGGTTCTAAGAGATTTAAAATAGCGATTTTTTTAAAATTAAGGGTGGATAGTGTTTAAATGTGGATTTAAAAGGTAGAAATAAGTTTGAAGATGTTGCAAAAACGAGTTTACTTGAGAAGCTCATGATTTGGGATAACGCGATAAAAATGTTTCCAAATAAGTTGGGAATGTGGCACATTTTTGTGCTAAAGTGTTTCAATTTGGTCTCTTCTATGAGACAACATACGAATCAAAATCGCCCTTTTGCTGGTTAATCTTCAAATTCCAAAAATTTGGATCAAAATTTACCCCTATTTGACTCTTTATGAACGCAATTCGATTGTAAAAATCGAAAATAATAGGTACTGCTCAAGGGCAGTTGGCATTCTCTCCCCTTTCGTTGAATAATTTACAATTTTCGTTCGGTAGACTTTCTTTCGAGTTGCCCTCGACCTTTATCTGGTCAAGCATAAGTCTCGAAATTACATGTAGAATGTACATTTTCGAAAAATGTGCTCCTTTTAGCTGTTTTTCGAAAAATGGAAAATGACATTACAACGAGTATGGGTCATTTCTCTAATTTGGATCTATCTGTATGGGTTTCATTTTATTTTATTGATTATACAATGAGTAGTACGTCTGATTATTAACACTTTTTTGGTGAAAAAGGCGGTTTTTCACAGTTATCGGAAAATTTAGACGGATTTTCCGAAATTCTTAGGGTTCTTTCTGTACAGATTTGTATTTTGAATCGAATCAGATATGTCCCATCTTGATAACTTTTGTCGTTTTCGAAAGATAAGTTTGATTGTTTCTAATGGGAAAAAAAAGCTTTTCAAATTATAGAAATTGCTCAAAATTGGTCAAAATCTTTGTTAGTTTATCACTCATGATAAAAGTCCTCTGAAATGTCAAAAATTCAGTATTTTAGTTCACAATTAACCCTTCTTTGACAACTTGATTATAAAAATCGAAGATTGAGAAATAGTGCCCAAACATAGACGTTTTGAATCGTAGGAATAGCCAAAAAAAGGTCAAAATCTTCAATAGTGGTCCATTTAGACAAAAAATTGTTAAAATTTTCAAAATTTGGTTCAAAATTCATTTTTTTTTCAACAATTCATGAACAGAATTTGATAATGAATATCAAAAATTGACTAAATATTGGGCAAATTATCTCAAAATTGACACTCAAATTTGAAAATTCGTCTCAAAAATGACCGAAATAGTCAAAAATCGTCCCGATTTCACAATTTTCTAGCTCTCTTATCGATGAATTTTGAAAACTTTTACAATAATTATCCACGAAAAAGTTAACATTAGGGTAAGAATTTATGCATGCCAATTGTCACGACACGAGACTCATTTTTCAATACTATTTATCGAATTTACTAATCTAAATTGAATTTCCGTTTGTTATTCTAATTTTCAACATAAAATCTGTCTCCGATAAGAATAATCACTACAGTTTGTATTGTTTGTAATAGTTTAAAGTATGTGGTTTTGTAAGTTTCTAACAACAAATTTCTCGTATTAGCAAATTTCGAATCATTTAATTAAATCGAATTTATCTCCCCCAAAACAAGACTTTTTTTCTCTCTCCACCACACTACACTTACAAGAATCTTCAATTTAATACCAAACTATTTACAACTTGCTAACGGACATAGAAAATGAACAAAATCACTTTATTGACGTCTAAAATGGGCCACTTTTCGGTATTTAGAACCGAGAGTTAATAAATTATAACCGGAATAGAAACACGCTATAACGATATTATCCTGTGAATTACTTCTAACAAAATAATCGTATAAAACATTATTATCAATAACAATACTCGTTAAATGGCCGAAATCGCTGTCATTTTGTGATTATTAACGGTTGAGTAGACGGACGATCGATCGATATTAAATCATAATTTCCTTATGCCAAATCTTTGATTTATAACTGAACTACGGTTATGAATATAACAAAACGATGAATTTCTTATAAACTAGAATACCGCCCTATAATAATAGTAATAATGATATAGATGGGGGTGAGTCCGTGTATATTTCGCTTGATTTGAAAGTGTTTATAAATTTTAAAACGTATTTGTTAATGTTAGTCCCTAGTTTATGGTACATTTTCTATATTGAAACGTTAAACTTTTATCAAGCACCTTTGAAATTCAGTTACATTAACGTTGATGAAGATGATGATAGTGGTAGTGTTACTATTTTTTCCACTGTTGTTCACGAAAATTACAACACTAATCCATTGAACGAGAACAAGTCTTCAATCATTCACCCTTATACACGGTAAATCTACAGGATTTGGTTCTTTTAAACGTTGGTCAGTTTTTGTGTGGGAATTATCCTGGGAGAACAAAGGGATTGATTCAGAAATTATTTACAAGGGGATACTTTGGAAGTTTTTATAATTGTACAAAATTCCCCGGCGCATCCACCATTTTTTCACCTAATTTTATTGGAGATTATAAAATAATTACTGAAATCTTCCACTTTCGGTTGATTTATAGGCTCGAAATCAAAACTAACCCCTCGTTGTTTTAATACGTTTAGATCAAGGGTGGGTTATAATTTATAGGGCGTAATATCAATTCAAAAATTATAGAGGGTTACAAAATATTTAACGTCTTCTTTCTAGGGTTGTAATTCGATATTCTTGGATTATAAATGCTAAATAAACAAGGATAAAATGGAAATTTAATCGATTATCAAGCAGAACTCGTAGATTTGGGGTTAAATTTCAAGATATTGTCGTTTTCATGATTATTTTTTGTAAAATTCGCTGTTGAGTTGTCAAAATAGGGGGAGATTTATTTAATTAAAGTTGATTATAAAGCCGAATTCTTGGTTTTTATTTCAAGAGTTAGGTTAAATTTATTTTTGGTAAATTTAGTGTTTCAGGGGTGATTTGGTTCCTTTGTTAGTGTACTAAAATAGATGTTTTTGATCCTCCTTTAGCAGTTTTGATTCAATTTTATTCTTGGGTTTATTTTGAGTAGTTTTTGAGTTTTATTGTCGTATAGGATGGCAGAATTTTGTTTTAAATTTTTAAAATTTGTTGAATTTTGAATAATTTGCTCAATTATTGAGTAGAATTCATAAATCTTTGGCTGGATTTTTTTGGATTTTTGAATTTTGATTGAAACTTTGGGAAGATTTTGACAACACGATTTATAGAGTTTTAGTTCCTTAACGTACCAAAATAGAAAATTTTCGTGTTAATCAATAATTTGCACTAAATATTAACTAAATTTTGTAATTTTTTGGATTATTTTCGATTTTTAACACAGGATCAGAAAGAAAAATGTCTTAACTAAATTTTCAAATCTTTAGGTTGGATTTTGAGAAAGTTTTGCGCTTATTTATTAATAACCTTAACCAATTTTTCCATAGAATTGCAAAAATGTCAGCTTTAGGATAAATTTCTAATTTTAGAACCATTAATTTTCATAGTTTTTGATTTTAATTTTCGATTTATATCCTTAATTTAGGTACATTTTTGTTGTAAAAATTTTTTAATCTAAATTTTGGTTTTATTACTTTAGATATTTTCCATATAAATTTTCCTCTTAAATTGTAGAAATACAGCAGATCAGAAAAATTAGACGTTAATTTTCCGCAAAGTCTTGAGATTCTGCTAATTTTTGAGCATAATTTTGGATTTTGGTGCTAATTTAAAGAATATTTTGTACAAAAATTTGAATAATTTAACAGCTTAGCTTTTAATAGTCAAAAAGCAACAAAATCAATTTCTTGACAGAATCAAGAGTTTTTCAGTTCTTCTAAGTGTTTTTTTTAGTCGGTATTGCTATTTTTAGTATAATTTTGTATTTGAAGCTATCATCGTCAAAAAGTTGAACAAAATCGCAAATTTTAGGATAAATTGGTTACCCAAAAGCTTCTTTTATCTAATTTTGTTACTGAATTGTCAGAAGAAGTAGTATTCTCTAAATTTTTGTAGATCGATTACCATAACAACGTTGGATAGGATTTCATGCTTGCTGCTTTTCAGTTGTACATTAGATCGAATTCCATGAAGGAAGCTATTTTCAAAGAGACTATCGATCTCTAGTTTTATAATAACGAACCGATAAAAAGTTGGAGAATACGACTGCTTATCTATTTTCAATCAATTTTAAAGAATGTCTTTGTCTTTTAGTTGAAATTTTAATCCATCCCTTTTAAAAGGAAATTATTTAGATAATATTCCTGTTGCTTTTAAACATAATTTCAGACTTCTGTAACTATAAAGTGCAACAAATTGGAGAATTCTAGATATATTTTCAATTTTTCTACTAAAAACAGCAAACTTAATACGCCTTTTGTTTAGTATTTAAATAATTAAAATGGGGGAAATTTAGTTAATTTTCAAACACAAAACTCTCTAAAACACTAAATAAATCTCGAATTGAAAGACATTTTGGTTCTACAGCATGACGACAGAGCTTTATGCGCTTTCAGATATTTTGCAAAAGTCTATCCCCATGACAACAGGCTCTATATATGTATATGTATATGTGTGTATATGTATACATAGAATGTTGTGTATTGTTATTCGTGTACGTTACAACGAAATACGTTAACTAAATAGCTTCAGAGGTATGGTTTTAGACAAGTATATGAGCGTATATTGGAATGGTAGGAGATCACAGCACAAAAGGGTGGAAATAGTGCGAAAATGATGCACACACACACACACACTAGTAGTGTGACTTATGTTTAGTTTATATCTATGTTGTGTATAAACACATGCAAACAAGCTTCGGGTGTTTGATGACGTTATGCATTGCTGATATTACAATCAGACTTGAATATACACACTGTTCCAATCCTATTCCACAAGGCAGTCTTATCGAATTATCTCTTCCATTAATATTTATACCTGTTGTAGGTAATACAATGTGTACATTCTAAATTTGAATCGATACTAAGGGAATTTCTCGAGAATTGTCCTCAAAAAAAAAATTAAATTGAATTCGATTGCGTGTTATTATTCTTCCATACCATTAATTCTCGTTTATTTCTGTCAATGTCGAAATAGAACGACATGTCAGGTTTGTTAGTTAAAATCCATTCTACGTGCCACACGAACAATACAAAAATCATCCAGTTTCGTTTATTATTAAGTTCTGACAACTTATTCTCGTCTATATTTAGAGACAAATTAACGAAATAATGATGAAATTTGTCCTTAATTTTTGGGGAATTTAGTTGGAATTTCCAACATTTTGTAGTTTGATCTTTCATAAAGACAGCTTAAATTTTGTAATCCTCTCTGTAAGCACAGCTCCAAACTATAAAACATGATTAAACATGTCTTTCATTTCATATGAATCTGTATGTTGCAATTATTGTACCGTGGTTATATCCGCTCGATAATCAACTATATCTATAACCAATCGTAAGAGGATTATTTTCAAGTGATACAACAATATTGATTTTATTATTTGTTGTTGTTAGAGTATAGTGATTGAGTCCAGTTTCAAGAGTCTTGTTTAAAATAAATCTGTCATTCACGCTCTATTCTCCACTTTTCATTTGATAGATGTGTCTACGTTATGTACAAGCATTTGTAATCCATCAAGTACACTAATCCTTATTATCTAAAGATGAGACTAAACCAATTTGTAACGTTCTAACTTAATCCATACACATTGTTCTAAACAAAACTGTTAGTTGTTAACAAGTGCCATCGATAAATCCAGAGACGGATCAAATAATGGGCTTTTTTTCGAAGCTTGTGAAGATATTTTCAACGAAATATCAAATGTATACTTCTACAATTTGTTGTAGCAAAATACTATAAAGGCGCGTCTAATAGTCCAAAATTTGGCTTGAAAATCAATCGAAAATTGATTTGCAAGTTTTTTCCATTAAATTTGTTTAAAAATTGAGTCCAAATCTTGGCTAAAAATGGAAAATGGAATATTTGGAAAAAATCCTGTTCTCACTGCTTGCAAGTAGAATTTGTTGGAAATTGATGATTTAGTACTACCAAAAGTGCTAAATATCAAAAAAGTATCTTAAGATTGACCTTTAGTGCGCATTGTTTCGTTTCTAAAACGTTAGAAAGTACTGTAAATGTTAATAACGCAGTACTGTATCAATTTTAAGATTCTTGTTCGAAGCAAATTATTATTTGGAAATTTCATAAGGCAGTATAACTCTAAAATATCTCGAAAACTACGATAGATATCAAAGTAGTAGATAGAAATGTTTCAAAACTCGAGCTAAACATCGAAAATTTGTTCCTAAATTGGCTAAAATGGTTCAAATTATCTTTTTTTGGCGATTTTATGGCAAAATTCCACGAACTGAACTCTTTACAAAGTAGTCTTATGTATTGTTTCGTTTTGCGCACAGCGTGCAGAAAACGACTAATTCTCATAAATATACCTGAGTACTCCTTTTAGGGACTCATTTTCATTAAAATTCGCCTTAGAAATAGTTCAAATGTTAATAATTCATTTGAAAAATCGCTTAAGATCTGTAAAATTCTATTTTTATTTGAATTGTAGTTTAAAATGTGAAAATTAGGCTCAGAATTGTCGCTTTTGGGTAGATTTAGATGGAAATTTTTCAGAAACCAATATTGAAAACAAAATTCACTAAATTTAGTACCGAAATATTTTTTAATCAAGCTTTAAAGTTGAGAAAAAATCGACACTGATTAAAATTGACGATCAGTCCTAAGTGGCATGGCAACGAGTCCTCAAAAAATTAGAGAATACGACTGTGAATTTCCTCTGAATAGAGATTCATTTGGGTTGGAAATTCTCAAAAAAAGTCCAAAATTCTCTACAATAAACTAATTAAAGTAAGCTACAATAAATTAGATTGAATCGATTCGTTTTAATGGGGAAACTATAAAAGAATTGCGGGTGTGTTGAGATGGCGTGGAAATTTACCACTAATCAGAAACTTGATTATATTGTGTGTAAACAATTTTCTCAAGTCGAATCTATAGAAAGAATATCGTTAGATACAGAATAGAAGAAGAGTACTAACGAATACACACATACAAAACAAAATAAAAAAAATGATAGAAAGAAAGAAAAAGCAAACTCGTTATCAATATTTTTCTACCATAATGTTGAAAATCTATTCAGCTGGGAATATCACAAATTGTCTCACGAGCTATTGTTATTTTTTCGGTCATATCGTCGATTTTTCACTAGTTTTTCCAATATTATAGAATAGGTAAAAATAGATGAAACACAATATTGATTGTAACAGCATTAATTTATTAACAAAGAAAAAAAACTGGAGTCTTTTATAATATTTACAACAATTTTAATCATCAATTAACTTTCCCCTATTATTAATCGTATTGAATTTAACCCATTTTGAATAGTACCTCTCGAAGCATCTGTGAATTTGTTAATAATAATAGTAATAGAATAGGAACACATTCATTTCATCGTCAACTGATTTAAATTCCAGCAAACATTACATATTCATAGAAAACTAGTATATGCTTTCTCTATACATGTATTTCTGTATTTGTTGTCGATGTATATGTATGTATGGATAAACAAAGGCATCCAATATAATAGGTGTAATTATCATTGAGTTGTATTGATGTTAGTGAGCATATTAGAAGGATTTAGAATGGATTCCATGCGCTTGCCTTATACGCTTTTAATTTAACTTCCGTCAAATTGCACGCTTTGTGTACACACGAATATTGTATGTTCTACATTGAAAAATAAATAAAACAAACGACATTCAGAGGCACATCCAGAACTGGAAAATGCCACCAGTCGTTTTCTGTGAGGATTTAGAAATAATTGACATGCAAATTTCAACAATTTTTATCGTTTGTTTGATATTTAGTTAGAACTTTTATGTTAAAAAGTAATTGTTTGGAATTGAATTTTGTATTTTCGAAAAAATGTTGCTCGAATTTGTTCAACTGATCTGTTTATTGGTGGTTTATGTCGAAAAAAATCATGAATTTTATTCAAAAGTTGTCGAAATTTTTGGTTTTTGAGTGTTTGAAAAACTGAGAATTAATGCCAAAATTCTGCTTCAAATTAGAGATCTAAATTTTATAATTATCTTGATTGAATACCAAAATTTGATTATTTAGTTGTAGCAACTTCATAAAATCAATATAAAAACATAATGTAGTCCAAAAGTCGAATTTAAGCGTCATTTTTTTTGAGTTTCTGTAATTTATTCATCAGGAAAATATGGTAATTTATACCAAAAATCTGTTACAATTCATATAAAATACGCTAAAAGTATTTAAATTGGGGCCAGACAAGATTGAATAGGGATTAATTTTACTTGAAGAACAAAAATTAACTGATTCTTCCCAAAATTAAAGCGTTCTTTTTTACAAAATTTCGAAAAACTAAATAAAGAACCAAAATTCAATACTAAAATCGATTTAAGTTGACTAACAAGGAAAGGGACACAACT